>JAMLFY010000597.1:0-28907 GCA_030441495.1 Dalbergia oliveri
TGGAATAACTAGCATAATTCTATTAAATATATAACAAAGTAACATAACATTTATTGAATACATAATGAAGTATAAAAGGAAGTTCTTCTAAGACTTTTTACATTTACATACATATATCTCCAATTATGTACAATAAAGTAAAAACACTAGCTATTAAACTACTGCAATCTTATTCTTTCACGTAGAGCAATTATCGTTCCTAGATCAACCTGGAGGCGACATCGGGAACACCAAAACACATAGGGGAGAATTATCCAATTCTCAGGAGGCAACTCCCCAATTTCACAATCATAATGTCATCGTCATCACCCCAACCACTTCGGTTTATTAAGAAAGTGTGAGCATACAACATATATATCAAAGATTCATTTTAAAGTTCAAAAATCATCCTTCTGAAGTGGGTTTATTTTATTATTCAATCACTTAATATACACACGTAATACTACTCCATATCATAGATTCATTCCTTATATACGTGCGCTCAATACATTAAGGGCACTTTTTGTTCCATTAAAGGGAACTTCCCCTCTGATTAAGGACTTTTCTTTTGCCCATTAAAAGGGAATTTTGGTGCCCTTTACACATAAAAGGGACTTTTTATCTACTTAACATATACATCATCATAAAACTTATATAAGTATCCATTTACAATATAATTTTCAATTAGACTCATAAACTAATCTTTTAGGTTGCTAGCATGCATTCACATACATCATACTTGAACCAAATGCCATTATTTCATCAATTCAAAGCATTGTTGCATTTCCACATAATGGCAAATTTCACATGGTCATAGCACAATTTATTTGCATCAAACAATCAAATCAGGCTATAAAAATTCTCAAGGACACTTCAATGTGTCCACAAGGTCCCATAAAAATTTCGGAGCAAAAAGAGTTCCTTAACTATGTTAAAAAAATTAGACAAATTCGTACGAGAGATCACTTAACCTAAGCTCAGAACCTAAAATTCATAATTTTTAACCCTAGCAAATGATTGAATCAATTCAAAGAAAAATCACAGTTATACTTTAAAGATGTTATCAACAATCAATAAAAATTTCAAAGGAGAATTCAATCATTTTCTATGTAAAAAAATTAGACAAATTCACAACTTCAAGACTAGAAATTCAGGCAACACCCATATAGTCCGGTTATGATTTTTTTCAAGCAATAGGAATCCAAAAAAGGCTCAAGAAAATTCATATCAACATATATTTTTTCTAGCTCATGAAAATATCCACAATTACTCAGAAAATTCGTGAATAAATCCTGCTTGTACAAAAATCAAATTTCAGCAAGATGTTTCAAATTCTCTTTAGCAAAAATGATTTTCCATTCACAATACCAAACTACTCCACCAAAGCAAATACATCTATATATATATTAATCACACCATGGAACTAGAAAATATCAATTTCTAATAAGCCAAACCAAGACAAATAGAAAATGAACAAAAAGGTAAAAGAACCCTACTTTTGGTGTCTAATGGATCCTTGGCTCCAAGTTGCTCCAAGATTGATCCATTCCACTTCAAAGCTCCCAAATCAACCTCAAATCCTTCCTAAATCAGTGAGGAAGTAAGGTATCAAGGTGAGGATTGATGGAGATTTGAGATTTTAATCGGTTAGATTTGTAGGTATTGAGGTGTAGAACAAGTTTTGTGAAGGGAGTTTGTGATTTTAGCAATTTTGACAAGTGTTTTGATGAATTGAAATTGAAACTTGAGCTCTTGAAGAAGACAACAATGGTGGCTGCCCTCTTAGCATGATGCACGAAATTGTGATGATGATAAAGTTAGGTTGGTTGCTTTTTATTTATCCTAACTTAGCTTTAGCATTTATGTTATATAAATGCATATCTTTTTCAAAAGAATAAATATGGATGGCTAGGATTTAATCTTGTAATTCAAGATTAAATCTTAGCCTTCCACTTGTCTTGAAGTAGATACATAATCCATTTGTTTGATTAAATCATCTTTCACGTTAAAATCGCACACCAAAATTTTATCAAAATATAATGTAGCATTGCTTTGAGAAATATAATAAATGAAAGGTCATGATTGAAACTTACTTTTTTTTCAAGTTTATCAATTCATATGCGTGAAGTGTGACTTGGCCACCATAACTTGGCCAGTGGATGGTGAAGGTTACTTGGCACCAAGTAACTTGTACGTGTTAAAAATCGCACATCAAAACTTTACCGAGGGGTAAACACGTACCCGGGTATCAAACATTACCCGAAAATTAATTCTAGGTATAACTTCTCATTCCTTATCATTTCTAACCTTAACCCTCTTTTTCTTAGTCCTGGCATTTTCCGATCCCAAATCTAGGATTTTGACCGTCCCGACGGGCCATGGGGCCGCAAGGTCACTATTCACCTGCAAATCTTTTTTTTAACACGTCCGTTGGGCCATCCTCATCATTGCTAAAACTTCAAATTTTTGAAATTATGACTAATAAAGCTCAAATTAATTTTTAAATAATTTTTAGGGTGTTACATTACCACCCACCTTAAAAGAATTTTGCCTTCAAAATTCATTTGAAAATAATTTCAAAAGAAAAATTTCATAAATCAAACAAGGAATTCACAGTTCAAACAATTCAATCAAATCCTAAACGTTCTACCTTAGGTCGAATTCTTGGGTGGTGACGTCCCTTCAGCATTATGGTGAAGACCTTACTCTGTTGTTATGGCTTTGTAGTTGGTTTTGAATTTCTATTTGGACATTCTCTCATTATGTGTCCTGGCTTTTCACAGCGAGCATACATTCTGCCAACCAAGCAAGGTCTAACCATGGTTCTTCCCACATTTTGCACAATCTTGGCTCGTGGTTGACCATTGTTGTTTATCGTTATGTGGTTTTGATTGAAACCGCCTCTTCAAGGACGGGTCATCCTCATAGTCTTGGTCTTCAAGGGCCAGTCTTTATTAGAAGTTTCTTTAGCAGATTGAGCGGTTGCTAACTTCTTATTGGAGTCCTCTGACACGGCACTTGTTTACCAATGTTGCATAATCTTTAATCTCCAAAGATCTCAAGGACTTCAATGTCTTCACGTAATCCTCCTTCATACTTCATGCACTTCCAAGCTTCATCAGGATTATGCTGATAGATAGTGGAAAATTTGTAGACTCTTCAAACTTTGCTTGTGTACTCTGCTACACTCATGGACCTTTGCTTGAGTGCCATGAACTCCAACTCCTTTGCATTCCACAAAAGTAGGAAAATACTTGTGATAAAAAGCCTCCTTAAACACTTCCTAGGTGACTTCAGTTCAAACTTCGAATAACCCCTTGGTGCCAACCCACCAAATTCTACATCCGCTTCTAGCATGTAAGTAGCAAAGGCCACTTTTTGGGTCTCCTTAGAGGAAGAATGAAAATTCTCCATAGCTTTGATCCATTCTTCTACTTTGTTTGGATCAAAAGCTCCTTGGGACGGGGAAGGTTTGCCTTCCTTGTAACTCTATAAACTTCTGGTATTTTATGCCCACTTCTGCTTTTGGGTTTTAACTGGATTTCCTTCGGATATTCATCTAACTTTCCATCATCTATTGGCTGCCTAGCTTGTTCCTTCATGGGGCTTGTGCATTCACGAAAAGTATCCATCATACGCGCTTTGTTTCCCCATTGTTCCAGTATGCGATTTGAAGTCATCGGTTCCTGTCACACCAAACAAGAATTATTGAGTTGATCAGGCTCAATATCAAGCTAAGTGTGGCAACAACCCACAACATTCCCAACCAATGTCATACACATATATAGAATTATAATGCATGACATTAACTAAGGAAGCATAGCTAGTCCATTCCTCAAGGTCCTACAAGGATGAATTGCTCAATACCATAATGTAACATTCTCCCAAGTACAACATCATTCTAAGTCATGACATTGTACTCTGAGGAATAGTTACTTATAAATTAACAGACCTTTCTTAAATATCTATAGCAAGCTCAATTAATGGAATAACTAAACATAATTTTATTAAAATATATAACAAAGAAACATAACATTTATTGAATACATAGCTAAGTACAAAGGAAGCTCTTCTATGAGCTTTAATACAATACGTCTTTATTACATTTACATACATATATCTCCAATTATGTACAGGAAAGTAAAAACATCAAAGCTAATAAACTACTAAAATCTTGCATTCTTTCACTAGCAGCGCATTATTCCTGATCAACTTGGAGGCGACATCTGTAACAAAAAACACATAGGGGTGAGAACTATCCAATTTCTCAGCAGTGCAACTCCCTATTTCAATCATAATGTTATCATCACTGAGCCACTTTAGTTTATTTAAGAAAGTGTGAGCATGATTATATATCAAAGGTTCATTTTAAAGTTCAAAAATCATCGAGTCAGTTTATTTTATTATTCAATCACTTAATATACACACGTAACACTACCATATCAGTATTGCATTATGAAATATACGTGCCCTCAATACATCAGGGAATTTTCCCTACCCATTAAAGGGGACTTTCTCATGCCCATTAAAGTTTCTGTCCCATTAAACTAGATTTCCGTGCCATTAAAGTGGACTTTGGCCGTGCCCTTTATACATAAAAGGTAACTTTTTATCTACTTAACATATACATCATCATCAAACTTATATAAGTATCCGTTCAAATATAATTTTCAATTAAAATCTCATAAACTAATCATTTAGGTTGCTAGCATGCATTCACATACATCATACTTAATAAAATGCCATTATTTCATCAATTCAAAGCATTGTTGCATTTCCAACATAATGGGAGCAATTTCACATATTCATAGCACAATTTATTTGCATATCAAACAATCAATTCAGAGGCTATAAAAAATCTCAAGGACACTTCAATGTGTTCACAAGGTCCCATAAAAATTTTAGAGCAAAAAGAGTTCCCTAACTATGTTAAAAAAATTAGACAAATTTGGTCAAGACCACTTAACCTAAGCTTAAACCCAAAATTTATAATTTTTAACCCCAGCAAATGATTGAATCAATTCAAAAGAAAACTCACGGTTATACTTCAAGCTGTTAAACACTCAGTAAAATTTCAAAGGAAATTCAATCATTTGCTATGGTAGAAAAATTAGACAAATTACAAGCTTCAAGACTCAAGAAATTCAGGCAACACTATATAGTCTAGTTATGATTTTTTTATGCAAGAGAAGTTCCAAACAAGGCTCAAGAAAATTCATGGAATTAGCCTAGGATGTTAGCTTCAACATATATATTTATAGCTCATGAAAATACCACAATTCCCTCAGAAAATTCATGAACAAATACTGCCTTGTACAAAACTCAATTTCAACAAGCATGTTTCAACTTCTCTTTAGCAAAAATGGTTTTTTCACAACATAAACTACTCCACCAAAGCAAATACATCTACATATATGTGTAATCATACCATGGAACCAAGAAATATCAATTTCCAATAGCCAAACCAACAAATGAAAATGAACAACAAGGTAGCAAAACCATACTTTTGGTGTCTAATGGCTCCTTACTCCAAGTTGTTCCAAGATTGATCCCTTCCACTTCAAAATCCAAATCACCTCAAATACTTCCTAAATCAGTGAGGAAGTTAGGTATCAAGGTGAGGATTGATGGAGATTTGAGATTTTAATCGGTTAGATTTGTAGGTATTGAGGTGTAGAACAAGTTTTGTGAAGAGTTTGTGGTTTTAGCAATTTTGGGCAAGTGTTTTGGTGAATTGAAATTGAAACTTGAGCTCTTGGAGAAGACAACAATGGTGGCTACCCTCTTAGCATGATGCATGAAATTGTGATGATGATAAAGTTACGTTGGTTGCTTTTTATTTATCCTAACTTAGCTTTAGCATTTATGTTACATAAATGCATGTCTTTTTCAAAAGAAAGAAACAGATGGATGGCTAGGATTTAATCTTGTAATTCAAGATTAAATCTTAGCCTTCCACTTATCTTGAATGGATATACATCATCCATTTGTAGTGATTAAATCATCTTTCGTGTTAGAATCCGTACATCGAAATTTTATCAAACGAATAAGAAATTGGCTTCTTAAGAAAATATAATAAATGAAAGGCCATGTAATGAAACTTACTTTTCAAGTTTCAATCCTTTCCATCCACTTGACATCAAGGTGGGTGGTGAAGGTTACTTGGCCACCAAGTAACTTGTACGGTGTTAAAAATCGCATATTAAAACTTTACCAACTCAAACATGTACCTAATCAACATCACCTTAAAATTAATTCTAGGTATAACTTCTTATTCCTTATCATTTCTAACCTTAACCCTCTTTTTCCAGTCCCCGAGCATTCTCCATTTAACATCTCAGGGTTTTGGTTGTTCTTGAATCTGCTTGCGGGACCGCAAGGTCACTATTCATCTTTGCCCTGTAATTTTTTTAACACGTTCATTGGGCCATCCTCATCGTTGCTAAACTGTAGATTTCTAGAATTATAATTAATAAAGCTCAAATAAATTTTTAACTAATTTTTAGGGTGTTACAAATGCGTCTTGGAAATTAATATATTGACGTATTTTTATATTTACTAACGGGTTATGGAAATAAAAGAATATTTTATTTATTTATTATCAACCCAGACCAACTTTTTTTTTTTGCGACATATTACATTGTTATATGTGAAGAATTTATATAAACTATCTAATTGCTTGGCATTTTTATTCATTTTATTTTTTTATATAATTATAAATTAAAATGATATGAAATAAGGAAGTAACGAAATGGTAATGAAAACAAACTAATGATATAAACAATAATGGTAATAATATATTTACAATAAAATAAATAAATACAATTGAAAGTTGTGATAACTATAAAAAAAATCAAAAAGAATAGAAATAAAAAGGACTATCTAAAGTCCTCTTTCATTGTCATTTATCGATTCGTTGCTATCATCTAGATGAGGAACCCTTTGTAATGGATATGAGTGGCATCTGGAGGCTCTGTGAAGAGGAACCTAAGACCTTCATGTCACTGAAGAATCTCATCACATCGGCTTGTAAAGTTCTTTTGCATCTTCTTTAATTTACATTTTCTTCGGCTATCCGTTGTTGTTGTTACTCCATGGAGATCTTCATTTGTTGGATCTCCCTCAGCCCCATCTTCCATGTGCTTAGCCCCCTTTAAAGGAGCCTAGCATCCTAGTTGGCACATTGATCCTAGGACCCTTCTAGACCATCTGGATATCCTGCACATTCGGGCACGCTACGTATCGTTATCCCCAATGTGAGTGTAACATCTTAACATGCAGAGATTGTCCGTTTTGGGGCTGAACTGGGCCTTACGAATTTGCTCTCCCTTCTCAAGTGGAAAACGTGCTGGATTGGGAGGTATCTACACTCTTATAAAGCATGCTTCATTCCCTTCGCCAATCGATGTGGGACTAATTCCATCTTTAGTTGGGCCCATCTCGCTAGTTGGGGACACGGATTCTGAGGATTCGGCTTTGATACCATCTATAACATCTGTCAGATTGGTGCACTACGTATCGTTGATCCCTAGTCGTGTTGTAACAACCTCCCAAGTGCAATATCATCCTTAAGTCATGACATTTTACCTAGGAGTTGTTACTTGATAAATTTAGGAAGACCTTGCTTAAGTAGCTATAGCATATTGGAGCGATGAGAGAAGTAACTAGTCCATAACTCTACATAAAATATATAGAGAGCTAAACACAATATTTATAGATTACATATCCAAATATACACAAAAATTCTTCTATGAGCTTCAAGACACATATTTCACTTAAACATTTATACAACGAAAACTACTAGTGGTCATCAGGCTTCGAACTATTCCTGATTTCATGCATTTCTAGGATGAGCAACTTCTTTATTCTCTTATACCATCAGAACGAACATAGGAACACAAACATAGGAGCGAGAATTGTAAAATTCTGAAGACCTAATCCCAAATACACAGTTATAATTGTCATCATCATCGTTCCAGCCATTTTGCTTTATTAGAAAACATGATCATGCATTACATAACAACGGTTCATTTTAAAGTTCGAAATCATTCTTTCAAAGTGGGTTCCTTTATGTTCAAACACTTAATTCACATATATCAAAATGTTCTAGGTCATAGTAATTTATCCGAAACAAATAATTCAATATGATATGAATATGCATATGGTAAATGCATATGAAATTACTTAAAGTGCCCTTGATATGTCAAAGGGTTTTGATTTTACTTGTGACCATAGAACTAAATTCCATGCATTTTTCTCTTTTATTCAACATAGGGAAGACTTAGTTCATATCAAAATGGTATCTGGAGTGGATAACACCACACATGGTAAGACGCTAACCAGGACTAAGCTCATTCTTATACGTGATCATTGGATTTCATCTTTTTCTTTCTAAATCACACACAAATCTATTTTAATCAGACGTTGACCGAGTCATAATGTCTCTAGGAAGTTCTCTTTTTGCCTTCCCCTTCATTCAACATAAGTCTTGTTTCTTTTTGCCATATGTTAGAACAGGCACAATTGAAGTTCATACATTCTCTTTTGTCACCTATATGCATTCATTCACAAGCAATTTCAATCATGCTTCATAAACTAATCTTTAAAGTCTATAACATGCATTCATACACATCATGCTTAGATCAAAAGTCATTATATTATCAATTCAAGTCATTGATTCAATTCCAGCACATGAAGTGTAGAAAGTCAGAACAAAATTCATGGTTAAATCTTAAGATGTTCCTACACCCTGTAAATATTTCAAAGGAAAATTCAATCATTTTATATAGTAACAAAATTAGAGAAATTTATAGCTTCATATTTGATTTGTCAGACCATAACCCTAGTTGTCTCAATTTTTTATTTTTAGAAAATAGTAAAAGTTCGCAACTTACCCAAGAAAAATCATGAAGTTACCTTAGGATGTTAATTTCATCATATAAAATTTTTAGCTCATAAAGATACCTACAAATACTTGAGAAAAATAGTGAACTAACTCTTGTTTGTGAAAAATCTAAAATCCAACCACCTAGTTTGGAACTTCTTTTGACAAAAATGATTTTCTAATAACACCAAATTACTCCACCAATGTAAACACATCTATATCTAGGTGTAACCATACATTAGGACCAATAATATTAAATTCAAACTATGAACATAATTGAGCAAGAAAAGATATAAAAAAAACCTACTTTTGGAGCTTTAGGGCTCTTGGCTTAAAGGATGTTTCAAAATGGTTTTTCTCACTTCTCTGGTCTTCCAAATAGCACCAAACCCTTCCTCAAAATAGCGGTATGATGTCTCAAAGTGGAGAATGGAGATGATTCAAAATTTCAATCTGTAGTATTGTAGGTTGTGATGAGAGAATAAATTAGTAAAGGAAGTTTGAGGTTTTTGTAACTTTGGGCTAGGGTTTTGAAGGTTTAAATTCAAGTTTGATGTTCTTGAGAAAGACAACAATGAACGATGCTTTGGGCATCTCTGGCCGAAAATGATAAAGAAAAGAGTGATAAGGTTTGGTGGCTTATATTTATCTTAGGTTAGGTTTAGTAATTAATTAGGTAAAGATTGATTTTCTTTCTTTAAAACAAAATGAAAGGCTACAATTTGATATTGTTAATCAAGATTAAATGTTATCCATACACTTGGCCTTAAAGGATAAGCATTATCCTATTTTAAAAATTAAACTATCTTTCTGTTAAAAATCGCACACCGAAATTTTACCGAAGATGAAACATTGTACCCAGGAAATTAGAATATCACCTAATATTAACCTCAGTCCTAATACTCTATCCTAATCCTGATCTTATCTTCCCTTGGTCTCGAGGATCTCTAGTCCCAATTCCAGGGTTACTATTAATCTACGGGCTTGTAAAATTACTATTCATGCTTTGCCTAAATTTTTTTTTCCAAGTCGTCCATTGAGCGTTCTCATCACTTCAAGAATTAGATATTTTCAAATTCTCACTATAATAAAGTTCAAATTGTCCACTTTTGGTAACTCTAACTGAGCCTCTCACAGATTTGCTCTTCCCCTTCTCAGTGCCCAGCTTGCCTCGCTGCATATCGAACCCAGGACTTGCACCAATACCATCTATAACATCTGTCACATCGAGGTACATTGCACATTGCGTCCCTAGTGTGAGTGTACATCCTGAAGTGAAGATTTTGTCCACTTTGGGGCCTAACTGGGCACCCTTATATATTTGCTTCCCCCTCAAGGGAAAAACGTGTCTGCATGGGAAGGTATTCACACCCTTATAAGGCATGCTTCGTCTCCCTCCCCAATCGATGTGGGACTAGTTCCACCCTTCAAAGGGGCCCAACATCCTAACGGCACACCAATTCCAGGAATCGGCTATGATACTATCTAACATCTATCACATCTTGGAGCACTATGTATTGCCATTCTGAGTGCGCAACACTCAACATGAATATATTGTCCCGTTTCGGACCTAACGAAGCATTCTCAAATGGATTTGCTCTTCCTCCTCTAAGGGGAAAATGTACCGTTATAAGGCATGCTTCGTTTCCCTCCCCAACCAGCATGGGACTAGTTCCACCCTTCTTAAGTGGCCCATGGTCCTTGTTGGCTAGCACACCAATTCGAGGAATGGCCCTCAATACCATCTATAACATCTATCACATCTGGGCATTACGTATCGTCTCACCACCATCTATAACCGCCAAGACCTTTGGCCGATGAAGACATTGACCTATTTGGGGCTTAACGGCAGCCCTCACGGATTTTGCTCTTCCCTTACTTAAGTGGAAATGCATTTGTATAGACCAGGCATCTCATACCCTTATAAGGCATGCTTTGTTCCTCTCTCTAACCAATGCTGGACTATTCCTCCTCTAAGGCTGCAGGATTTAGCCGGCACACCCATCCCAAGACCAGTTCTGATTATAATACCCAAATATGATAGATGTTATACAAGAGCCAGAGAAGCTCTGTTCACGGTGGTGGTGATGCAGAAGCTCTGCCACTATTGCACCTCCTAATTAGGGCATGCACATGCTCCCACAAGGCATCAACACCAGCAATTGACCTAGTGGAGAGGATACGGAGGACTGACTATGAGGGTAGTACTTGGTTGCCTAACCATTGTCAATATTCTAGTTTAAAAGGAATTAGGATTCCCAAGTCCGAGTTGCACAAGGTACCCGGAGATGATGTGCAACTTGGGTCATTGTACAAGGAAGTAAACTAATTAGTTGGAGTAAAGGGGGTTTGTTGCATAAGAAATTGAAATATCAAGTAAAAATGAAATTGACAATGATAAAAGAGAGCTAGCCTAGGGGATTCTCAAGCTAGGAGTGTTAATCATCAACAAAACAAAAGATTAAACACTTGTGGGAAATATGTGCTAATCATGCAATCACACAATTGACCAGCATTCTCCTTAAAGTCAATCAACTAGAGGATAATGTTAAGCACATACACTTAAATGATTTAATCACAACACTTAAATGTATGAACCAAATAAAATGGCAATTGCCATAGCCCAATTCTCAATCAAGAATTATCTCTATTCTCTTAGTTAACTAAATGCTTACTAATCAATCAATTAGCATGCATTCAATCAACAATTTAAGACATGTATGCTTAGAAATCATGCTCACATACACATAATAGCACTTCACTTAACATGCATATGAAACATGAACATGAAAAGAGAGGAAAGCACAAAGAGAAAGAACTACACCAAGGATTTGCATTAAAATCAACAATATTTCAAAACACAACCCTAGCTCTTGAATCCTTTAGCTAGCAAGAAAACTACTTCTCCATGAAGGAGGTGACAAAGAGAGAAGAGGGAAAATAAAGAAATCAGAGGTGGAAATTACACAAAAACAACCAAAAATATATGTATCAATGTGTTCTTGAAGGAGGAGAATAAGAGAAGAAGAGAGAGAAAGAAGAAAAAGCTCTCTCTAAACCTAATTTATTTCCTAATTTGGCAAGCAATGCCTTGAAATTTGTGTTACAGGGTATTACAACATCATAGAATTTGCTAAAAAGGGACCTAAGTAGGTAAAAATTGTAAAATTAAACTTTCAGTTTCACCACAAAACTAGTTGGACGAATTAAACTCGCTGTTGAGTAGACATGAATATCTCCACCGTGCCACTTCTTAGGCTCACTGTAGTGATTGATTCTCGCGGCGAAAGCCGCCCTTCATTCCTGTTATTCTACTTTCCAGGTTTACTGGAGCTGAATCTATGCCGTGCCAAGCCCTTCCGGGCTAAGAACTTCTAACTTCATCCAGCTTGCTCTTTCCTTTACTTCAGCATGCTCTGAAGCTCTCTCCACAATGCACTCTCAAAGGTGACCCTTCAAATATCCACAAATCACTCTTAAGAAAAATAGGATTCATTAGTGATAAAACCAAATTGTGTAAAAGCCACTAAATTAGAGTCACAAAGAAAAATTGAGTGAGGGAGGATTAGATTAAAAACTAATAAACTTATGGAAATTAAGCTCAAAAAGAATACAAAAAGTAGTACCCCATCTAATACATGTGACCCTTGTAAGGCCGCCCACCACTTGGGCTTAAATATCCTCCTAATTTGGAGGAGGATGTTGGCATTAGGCCTAGCCTCCGCTGACCGGTTTTGGTCCGGTGTCCCGCTGGCTTCCATGGCTCTATATATTCACACTATAGAGAAAAAGAAAGATAAAATACATTGTAAGTAATAAGTATGACATAAATGAAGAAGTAATAAAAATTTAATATTAAAGGGTTCGATTTCTAACTTACATATGTTGTCTTCGAGCATGGGTTGACCTATACCTCTCCTATCTCCTCTAGCTCGCGTTTGGTGTGGGTCTACAAATAGCTCCCCCTATGTCAGAAGGCTTAACTCCCTAGTCTACATAGAAATGTACATTAAAATCATAATAACATAATGTTTAATACAATTCAAATGTATGTAAGTTAATAATATATTAAATCTAAAAAGATTAAAGTTACTATTCATTTTTGGGTTCTTCTTTGGTGACGACTACCAGGTGTGAAGTGACCCACCTTTTAATGGGTCTAATCTGCTTTGCCTTTCCTGGAATTTCCCTTAGATGTTAGGTCGGATGCCTAATAGGCCTACAGCGTCATGGTGGGTGGCATCATTTAGCTAAGAGGTGCTCGTATGCCACTTACAAATATCATGGAACATATCCCCTAAGCACTTGGAGAACTCACCTTTCAAGCCTTCTTGACTGCAACCTCATGCTCTAAGAGGATGTCAAAAGACTTCTGATATACAAAACTCATAACATATAATAATAAAAAGCATACAAATAATATAAATATGATTTTTGTAGGTAGAAAAACACATAAGATGGGGGTTAATGTGCTTCGCTTTACTTTTCTTCCTTTTTTAGAATCTAAACTTTAAACTTAAAACTATCAAGCATTGAGCTTGTAGTACAGTGGAAACAATGTTAAAAGGTTTAGAAAGTAGCTTTCTAAAAAGAAAATGTTAATAATAGATGTTTCAATAAATAACATTGACTGTAAAAATAAGAGAATGATAAATGACAATGAATGCTAACGAGATAAAAGGAGAAGAAAATACTACACAGAGATTTATACTTGGTTTGACAACTTACCTACATTCAATACTCAACCACCGTTGAGGTTTCACTAAAACCTTTCTCAAGAGAGAAAAAAACTTGGATAGTTTTTACAATAGGATTCCCAGTTTCACTCAGTGACCAGGAGATAACCCCTACTATCACAAACCAAGTAGTTATTCACCAACCTCTACAAGCTTGAAATTAGACCTTTAACCAGTCTCTCCAAGCTAAATCCAGAGCTCTTTATGGTCCTCTCAAAGGTACACCTGTACCAGAGGAAACACCTTTACTGTCGCGTTGCAATAGCTCTTGACTGCCAGCCCTCAGCTAACCTCACACCAATCACTATTGGATCGAGGATACAAAGGTTTGTGTTTAGGTTTGTAACTCAAACTAACCTACACTCAAGTTTTCTTAAAGATATACAAAGAAGAACCTAGGATCACTTGAATGACTTCTTTCCACCTATTCTTCCTTAGAAGAACGTACGAACAATGAATGAAATGTAGAAAGAAGATTTTTACAAGCAAAGGAAATGATTACAAGATTTGATGAAGTTTACAAAGAGAAAAGGAGAAATTTTTAGACTGTTTCCGTCTATTTTGCATTTTAACTCTCTTGCCTTTGAAAGCACAGTATTCCATTTATAGATGATTTTTCTTATGACCGTTGCCCTTAATCAGTACTTTCAAGTGACACGTGTGTAGGTATAAAAGTGCACAAAAATGGGCTTGAATTGTGCTTTGCCTCTTTTTCATCTGAAACATTTAACAAAAGAACTATCAAGTATTAAGATTGAGTTGAACGGAAATAGGATTAGTTGTTTCAGAAAGTAGATTTCTGAAGCCTTCAGGATATAACAGAATCTCCGTCAATTGGATATGTGAACAGTAGAAACAACATAATAATAAAGATAAGAGAAAGAAGAAGATATGACATAGCAGATTTTATACTAGTTCGGCCAAAACTACCTACATCAGGACTCAACATATGCTAAGGTTCCACTAAAAACATTTTTCTAGAACCAAGAAAAAACATGGATAGTCTTTAAAATAGCCTTCCCAGCTATTGTGTGGTTAGGAGACAACCCCTAATTGATACAACCTTAGTAGTTATTCACCAACCTCTCCAAAGCTGGACTCAAGTAGTTATTTACTTAGTCTCTTCAAGCTAGACCTTGAGTAATCTTGTACCAGCTTCTCCAAGCTTACCTCGTGACAAGTAAGCAACACCTGCCTCCATGTTAAAAGTAGTTATTCACTATCCCTCCAAGTTGAACTCAGTAAAGTCTTCCTAAGCCCTCCAGTTGAACGTGACCAACAAAGAAACCCATATATCAATTGAAAAGGTTATTCACCACCCTCCTAGCTTGAACCAAGTAGTCTTCCTAGCCTCTCCAAGCTAAATCCATGACCAGGAGACAACCCCTACTATCACGTTGAAAGTAGTTTTACATTAGCCTCCCAAGCTATTCACACTACTCAATGGATCAAGGATACAAAGGTTTGTGTTTGGGTTGCCACTCAAACTAACCTACACTCAAGTTTCCTTAAAATATACATGAATAACCTGGGATAACTTGAATGACTTCTTTCTATCATTTCTTCCTAGAAGAACATATATCTATTCAAGAACGTAGAAAGAAGATTTTTACAAGTAAGGAAATTGATTACATGATGTGATGAACTTTACAAGAAATGTGAGGAGAGATTTTCATAGAGTTTCCACTCTGTAGAGTGTCAATCTTTATCTTGAAAGCGTAGCATCTCTATTTATAGATGGTCTTCCTTGTGACCATTGCCTCTTGATCAAATCTCCAAGTGACACGTGTTGATCATCCATTTGTGTCTTGGAAAACAATCTAGAAGAGGCTTGTCTATTTGTCAGGTTTATTACAAAAGCCATTGCAAGATTGAGGTTTCTAATGCTACTTTAGAAATTACTCTTACTTTTTGAATGTGGTTTCTGAACTCTTTCTTCTAGAAGCTGAGGTTGTTGACCAAGTTGGAGAGGAGATGACTCGCAATTTGAAACTGGGTTTGACTTTAAATTTGAATTTCAAAAATTCAAATTTTTCTCCTTTTTTAGTAATGTTCAAGCTCCAGCTTAGTGAGTTTTCTAACGTGTGGTATCAGTTCCTTGATGAATCTTCATCTTTGATCTTCAATCCAAACTTTATGATGATGAAAGATTTGCGATCATGATGATTGAAGATTATGTAACACGTTGTTTCAGAGTTTGCTTGATATCTTCCTTTTAAGTATGCTTTCTAATGTCCAGTGTTACTTTCTGAAATCCATGTCTTTGTTCTTGCCCTTGTTATGATTTCTTTAATCGAAAGGCATGTATACGTGCTTTGCACGATATAATATTCACTTTCTATTAAGTTCAATCTCTTTATATGAGATAAATCATGTTTGCACATGCAAAGTGAAATTATTCTCGTTTCAAGTTCGTGTTATGCAATCCAAAATACCTGGATGCTATGTTAAGAAACTCAAGGTAGACATTAGTCATTCTTCAAAATATTTTTTTTAAATTGGTTTTGTTGTCACTCAAAACATATTGCTATGAAGCTTTTGAAAGGTTCTGGAGCTAACAATCTCCCCTTTTTTAATGATGACAAACCAATTTGAAGAAAATCTTTTGAAGAGATGTTGAAAGAAATAGAATTGAATATGTCATGATAATAGCTATTCTTTCAAAATATCATATATGCTATAACATTCAGGAAGTTCTTTTCTTAAGGCATGATATGGATAGGTTCTTAAACGTTTTAAAGCCTTAAGCAACTTAAATCAGATCTGATTTTGTTGTTTATGAAAATTTTGAATTTACTCAGAAGTACTTTTTGAGATATATTAAAGCGGTAATGAACTAGGATATTATCGTTTAAGTTCTTTTAACACAACCAGCTTGATTTTCAGTTAAAAAGGAACTTTCTAAGAAATACATGTGCATGAATAATAACAAGTAATACTTGTGATATTATTCTCTTGATTAAACCTTATTTAGCAATTCTTTTATCCAAACTTATTTTTGAAAATAGATGCTTATGTTTGTATAAGGAAAGCATAATCTAACTTTTGTTTATAAGCGTGAAAGCTTTTTTCATAAGTATCAAAGAGCATGAACAAGGACAGTTTTTTGAAACAAAAAAAAAATGAGACACATGTTCATACATTTCACATAAGCTTGCTCATTAATACATTTATGAAAAAAATAACAAATTATATGCCATATAAGCACTTTACACTTGAGAGGTTCTTAAAGCTCACAAACTAATCTTAGTTGTGTCTCTGCGAAAACTATTTACAACTAAATTTTGATCAAGTTATACAAAGTCTTTAAGACCTTCTCATATGTGTAGAGAGAATGTGTTTCATAAAAAATTTTTAAGCATATCATACAAATCGAAGCACATTAGATAGACACGAGTATCAAAGCAACAAAAGAATGATTTTGTGCTCTTAAAAGATACTTCTAGTGCTAATCACAAAAACATAAATGAGCTAAATATCTTAGCGTGCTAAAGAAAATGCAAATTAGACCACATGCATAAAAGATAAGAAGCAAACATTTATCAACAAGATATATGATTAGCTAAGCATAAACATGTATCAATATGTATCGAGAGCTTAAAAAGAAACAACGTTTAATACAGAATATGTATCAAAGCATAAGTATGATATATAAAAAGAATTTTATAAGCCAAGATAAATTGTCAAAACACTAAAAAAAAAAAAAACTAATCAAGAAAAGAATATGCATGCTAAAAAAAATTCTTTGAGCTCTCCCTTAGCATATGCTTCCCTTAATTCCATAGCACTTGATTTTCTTCATCTCTTTTATTTTCCCCTTTTGACATCATCAAAAGAAGGGCTGGAAATTAGAGACACCATCTTCAGCTTCGTCGCCTCAGCCTTGTAGAATCTCTTGATTGGTCTAAGAATCTGAAGCTTAGTTCTTTATTTTGTTTGAGCTTGGGCATCTTACTCTATGATTGTTGCCTTAAGCCGATCATTGCCTAGAGGCAATCTCTTATAATGGCACAAGATGATCTGATTGATCTGAGAACTTGGAGGCTCTATTGAAGATGGATTGAGGTAATGAATAGGTGCCGATGATGGAGTAGCTTTAGGAGAAGGCTCAAGGATGTCTTTAAGGTATAGTTTCCCAGACTTAGGTGATTCAGCCTTATCATCAGGTGCAGGCGCAGGAGGATGGAGAGGATGGCATGCCAGATCGGAGGTAGTAGGAGAGAAGTAGGCTCAGATAGAGGACAGCAACAGTTTCAAGCATCTGAGCCAAGGAAGAAGTAACAACTTCTTCACCAAGAGGAGCACCAAGTTTGACTTCTCTCTATCCTTTCTTCTTCTTCCATCTGAGTGATGTGAATGGAAGGAGGAGGTTGAGGCACCAAAGGATAAAGTGATTCTAGTTCATGCTTTCCTCAGCTGGTCCTCAATGATGGGCTCAAGAGGTGGCTCTTCATAGACTAGCTTTATTAGAGACTCCTTAGATATGGAGCCAGGTCTTGATCAGCATTCAGCCTACCCTTCTCCCTATTGAGCAAGCTTTCTTCTTCTTCAGAATGAGGATTTCTGCTAGATCCTTTTTTTCTGGACTTCTTCCTCTACATGAGGATTCAGAGTCATGAATACAAGATTAACAAATTGACCTCTTCATATTTTGCAACTTCTTTATTCAGTATGGAGATTCTAGGCTCATACATAGGCATCTGTTTGCATTTGAGCCAAACATCTCTTCCTTGATGACTTTAGAAGGTTTGACCGCCACTGAGTTTCTTTAGGAGGAGACCTGTTTTCTTTTTGTCCTTCTTTCAAATCGATGAAGCATAGTGGATTCCTTTCTTCCTCCTTCCAGTTCTCAAGGCTCACTTTCTATGAGCACTAGCT
Organism: Dalbergia oliveri; assembly: GCA_030441495.1. Taxonomy (NCBI): domain Eukaryota; kingdom Viridiplantae; phylum Streptophyta; class Magnoliopsida; order Fabales; family Fabaceae; genus Dalbergia; species Dalbergia oliveri. The sequence goes on from JAMLFY010000597.1 coordinate 18,478, forward strand.
TCCTTTTCCTTTGGCTTTTTCTCGTTTAGACTTCGGCCTTTTGGGAGGCTTTTCTAGCTTGATCACTTCTTGTCGGGACTTTGCCTATTGGTTCAAACCTGGGATGATGCTTTTTCTTGAAGTTCTGAAGAAGAAGGTGTGAATATAGTTCCTTCCAAGAGCTTATATTTCTCTTAGTGAGAAGTGGGAAGCGCATATGTTGAAGAAGTCTAGTCAACAGACGGAACATTGGCAGGCGCTTTTTTTGTTTTCTTTTGAGGTTGCACTCATCATATAATCTAGAATGAGCATTGTAAGTTTACTTTTTCTCTTTGCCATTAGCAATAGAGAAGCATGCAGTCCATGCCACAAGTGCATTCTTACCTCATATATGGGGTAAGATAGAGAATTGGACCACCGTATATACCTTCCTAGCCCTAGCACTTACACGTAGGAGCCAATTTCATTTGGCTTGTGAAGGATGGAATTAGTTAGATACCTGGACACTTCTCCTTCATTTATTTGATGAGAGTGACCACGTGTAGAAATCCAGATGATTCGGCATTTGGTGCTTTGGTGACCTTGGAAAGTCCTAAAGCCTGACTCTACGACTCAATCTCTTATCATAGATTTGATAGACGAAGTTGAGAGTCTCTCCCAGAATGAGAGTAGAAAACGGTGACTAATCATGGAAGACTAATTCATTAATCTCCTAGATATTCCTCCCATTTTTGAAAAAGACTTCATTAAGAATAGATATTTCTTCATGAAGATCTTTCCTCAAGATTCTTTCCTAGGAGCCATCTTCCTTGATGCGAAAAAATCTTTCATAATGATCCTACATGCTAGGATCATCACACATGTGAAGTGCTTGCCAAGTGAGATTGATTCGAGATTTTTCCCTTCAGCCATTGATGAAATAGAGGATAAGTGAACGAAGAGGAGATAAAGGGATTGAGGACAGATGAAATCTTGAGATGATATGTGAGAAGATTTGAGGTTCAGTTGTATGGATTAAGGGTTTGAGAGAAGGAGGTTGGTAATAGAGAAAAAAAAAAAAAGAAGATGTGTTTGAGGTTGAGGATGAAGGTAAAAAGGTGATGTGTGAGGAGTAGGGGTCATTTAAAGATGTGACATGACTAGAAGGACCTTGGTAAGCAAGTGGAAAGATAAAAAACTCAAAATAGGTGAAAATCATTCCATCTTTTTCATTCACTTTAGAAGGAGGTTTCTGTAACACTTGAGATTACTTTCTAAAGCTTCTACTTTCTGAACCCATCACACACCGCATTCTCAACATAATCTCATCTTCATATGCTGAAGCTTATGACCCTATATAATCTTCATTTCCTTGAATCCTCATTTTTTCTTTCTTATGAATCTATCCTTTTCTAAACTAGTAGACAGGGAACTGATCTTCAATATTATACATGGTCTTGCAAACTGAGATCTTGGATAAACCAACCAATAAGCTGATCTTGCAAATTGCCTTTGTGATCTTCAAACTGATCGACTATTCTTATTAATTGATATCTTCTAAACATGTAAACTGATGGCTTCCTAGGTGATGCTTTCAGCTCTGAGCTACTAAGGAAGGATATGTCCAAAAGATTTGTTCATAAATGGGTAATGTATTTTTAAACCATATGAGTTTAAGAACTTTTTCAAGACACAAAAAAAAACATAGCTCCAGCTAATGATTCTCATTGAACATATCCAACACTGGGTCTTTAGTATTCACAACCATTAACTCAAAAACTCCTTTAGAATGGATCATAGATAAAAAAAGATGTTATAATAGAAACTTGAATTAGGGAGTGCTGAAATAATTCTTAACAAGATAGATAACACTTGTATTACACAGAATATAGGGATATTGAAGTACCTCAAAGACATAATCTTCGCCTTCCAACGATTCCTTATCCGCAGGATCCAGGACTATTGAATATGTTCTTGAACGTCTCTTTCATGATGATGATGATTTTTTAACTGTCATCTAGACTTTGCCTTTCTAACTAGATTTACTTCCTCCTAAAATCTCCAAGAACTTTGTCTTTAAAGGCCTGTCTTTTAGGTCAGAAACTCCCTTGTAGTTTCCATATCATTGAGATTCCTTAGCTTTTTCTTTTATTTTTAGTTTACTCATCTTCATGTCTAGAAATGTTACTTTTGAATTGGTTTGAGGTTTTGAGCATGCTTTCCTAAATAGATGATGTTCTGTAGCTTACTTTTTGAAGATATTGCTTTCATCTTGAATTACTTTTCCAAAGCATCCTTGAGACACATTTTCTAGGAACATTCCTCCAGATCTTTGAAAAACATATGCAAAGATTTCATTAAGCTCAATCACGATCTGGCTTGAGTCATTGATGAATCTTAGGCTTTGAGATTTTTCTATCTACTTCCTAGTTTAGGTATAAGTATCTAGTGTAGTCAAGGTATGTTTGTTCCTTGGCATTTATCCAGTCTTACCCATTTCACGGCAATAAGGAATAGTTTTTTTATTTTGGTACCTAGACTTTATTCGGGTCCTTTTTTGGTTAGATTTCAATAGAGAGGTTTCCCATCCTTTCTAAATGATTCCTTTTCTCAAGAATCATTTGTCAGGGGTGAACCTTTGCATATAGAGAACAAACAAAATATAGAAATCTTTTGAATCAGAAAATTGCATTTGTAACACCCTAATAATTAACCCAATACACCTAGGTTTTTGATTAATTACTAGACTTTACTCTTTGCTTCATTCCTTAATCATGCTTTGAAAATACTTAGTGAAATTACGAGCCATTTTTTTTTTAAACATAATTGAAAACGTGAGCCGCGCATAACGTGGATGATAATCGGATAAAGCAGAAAATAAAAAGACATATCATGAAGAACACATCATATTGGCTCCATCATATGACATCCATAATTACATTTCACATAGATATTTTGCCTATCAAAGAGTTAAGCTAGATGTAGGCAATCTAACAAAACATAAATAATATATGGATGGAAAAACATCCATTAATGGCACCTATTTATAACACTTCACAATATAATAATAGATATTCAGTTTACGCTAAGGTCTAGCAATACGTTCCTCAAGGATAATAAGCATGTTCAAAGATCACATGCATTACCAGGTGAGAGCATGCAAGTGAATCACGAACATCACCATCATTTCTGAAGACGAGATGGAAAGAAAGAAAGAGGGAATGAGAAACTTATAAAAGAATCTCATAAGGTACTCACCTCATATGCATCGTGTCATCATCATCGTCCCCAGGAACCTCGGGTTATTATGAAATGTGAGCATGCTAAGATTGATTTATTAGTTTGGAAATATACTTTACCGAGGTCCATTCATTTTAATCATGCGTCTTATAATGCATCATAAACTTAGCATGTCATGTTTATAATGAACTTTTCCTTTCATATATAATAACATAGTTATGCATAAAATCACATCATATTCCTCATCATCATTTCATAATACTATGCATAGCAGAACATCATATTTCTCATCATCATCTCATAAATACTATGCATAGCAGAACATCATATTCACATAATGCATTTACTTAGTTTCTTAGGTGACTTAAAGTTACTTTCATCATCATTTTCCTGGGCCACCCTATACTCCACCCTTTTGGGAGTAATCTAGGTTATGAGCTCATACCTTGCTAGTCGTCACCAGCACATACTTATCCCTTTTGATAAGTAAAATTTCGTCTCTACCCTTTTGAGAGAACAACTAGGGGCAAGAATCACCTTTTCACCGCCTATAGTTTGATGGGTCCAAAGGATCATTTTCTCATATATTTTGAGTCACCTTTAAGTCTTTGCATGTTATATCATAATACAATTCTTCATTCATAATCATCATAACATTTTCTCATTTATAGTCTTATGCCAAAATAATATATACCAACTGTAATCATGCATCTGGAGATTCCAGGAAAGAGAGGTGGGTCACAATGGACACGCTTAAATACCAAATCTTTCCTTAGCCAGAATCTTTCCAAATTGCACTCTTAGGTAATACACTTTCTTCCAATAACAGAAATATGTCTTTATTTCATGCATAAGTTTTCATTGTTTGCAACAACAACTATAACATACAAACCAGGGAATCAATCAATGACACCAAATTCTTAATAAGCATCAAATCACATTTTAAGTACACATAAATTACTAGCTTCCCATAAAATTCTTACAAAGTTTTAAAACTCTTTTAGAACTAATTCTTTTTGTTAAACTTGAAAGAAGTCATAGGACTTTAGGCCTAACTTAACCATGGGACCGATTTATAACTTGAAAGAATGTTCATAATTAAATCTTTCACTTAAGATAAAAGGAGCAAGTCTTGAGCTTTAGAGATTTAGGTGACATCTTAGAATTATTACCATGCTATGCAACCTTATTTTAATCTTATCTTTATAAGGTGATAGCTTGGAATTATAAACATGATATGCAATTCCATTTCTTTATCTTTAAGATTTAAGGTGATAACTTGAAAATTAAACATGATGCAAGAACTTGTAATATAAACATGATGCAAGAAAATAGAAGCGGAATTGCATAACTGTACGAAAGGAGAAGAGAATCTGAGAACTCTAGCGCGAGTTCGCATAGGACCGGTGAGGGAGATGAGAATTACATTTTTTTTTAAGCTCCAATTCTCAAGACTTCTTAAAGAATAAATTCTTTAACTCCAATTATCTCATTTCTTCGCTTATGATTCATAGGCAAGTCTTTGAGCTCTAGGATTTTTAGGTGATGACATAAAATAAACATGCCATGCATTGATTCTTTTAGCCATTATAAAATAAAGTGAGAGCATAAAATAAACATGAGATGCAACTTCTTTATTATCTTTAGAGATTAAGTGACAACTTGAAATTTAAACATGAAATGCAAGCTTGAAATTTAAACATGAGATATGCAAGTTCATTTATTTATTCTTGAGAATTTAGTTATGACATAAAATAAATATGGTATGCAAGGCATAAACTTAAACATGGATGCAAGTTCACTTGATCTCTTTACTAGAGCTCCTTCAAGACTTTAAGAGAATTATGATTTCAACCCAATATATGTATCTTAGCAAGACAAAGTAAAAATACATATTTCATATTCAAACCTCAAGATAAAAACATTATTCTTTAAAGTTTTGCATTAAATGGAATGTTCAAGCTTTAGAGGCCTAACTTGTGATGGATTTACAACCCATATTCAAGGTCCTCATCATCAAGCCATCATTTCATTCCTTCCTAGGCCATTTGGCCAAAACCATGAAAGGAAAATAAGGAAAGAAAAACTGAAATTTTAGAAGCTTTGGAAACTAGTGAAACCTTCAAGTTTTAGATCTAACTTGTGAAAGCTTTGCAACCAACACTCAAGAATCTCATCATCAAACCATGGTCTCATCATAAGCTAGGCCATATGGCCGAAATACTTTAAAAGAAAGGAAGAAGAAACTGAAAATGAAAACTTAAAAGAAAGCTCATGAAAACATCATTTTTGAGCTAGAAACATACTTGCTTAGCATAAAATGAACTTAGAAACACCTCCCTACCTAATTTGATTTGAAAGAAAGGAAGAGAACTTGGTTTCCTTGAGTGAAATGAAGAAAATATCCTTGAAAAGCTGAAGGGAGAATTCAGCCAAGAGAAAGAAAGAAAGAAAGCTTTTGGTGCTCCTAAGACTAGAATTTGTGTAAGTTATGAACTAAGCATCTAAACTATCTTCAAGCATGCCTATTTATAGAGATTTTGCAGCTCATAAATGGACAAAGGAAGGAAGGAAATCTGACCAAAAATTAGAGGGAAAAAATAAGGAAGAAAAATCATTTTGTTTGGTGGCTTAAAACATGGAATCATGTTTCCATGTTTTCATGATTCTTTGTTTTCATTCTTTGGATTTTTGTGTAATAATTTTCTGACTTATTACTCAATAATTTCGTGCATTACAGCCTTGTGGAAGAGGATTTTGTGTGTTCCATGTATTATTTAGGTGTAGGCAAGGTATTCATGCAATTTAGAGAATTTACGGTTAAGGGCTTAAGTGAATTACTAAGCAATTTGGGTGTTTTAAGCAATTTTAGGTTCTAATCAATCTAAATAAATAATTTTGACTCTAGATTAGTAATTAGAATTTAATAAGCTTTAATTTGAGCCTAATATTGCTTAGGTTTCATTAGACGAATCGAAAATCTCAAAATTTGCAAAACTGCACAAAGAGAGGGGCAAAATGGTCATTTTACTTAAAAATTGGCCATTCGAACTTAACCAATGGTTAATCATAGCTTAAAAACACCTTTTAAAACATTTTAGTGAGGTTCGGCTATGTCGCACAAAATCGAGTTAAACAAGGGCGTTTTGGTCATTTCGCGTCGAAACTCAAAATTGAGATTCTTCTCTCTATTAACACACATAACACAAACAATCCCTTATTATCATCAAAACATCCCCTTGAGGACGGGTGGGGCCCACGATCCTCATTTTCTAGTAAAATAACCTCAGGGGCATTTTGGTCATTTTACACGTACAGAAAACCCGACTCTTGCAGGAATCGCTCCTAACTTCTTTTCTAATGTTATATTCCTTTATTGAGGATTGTTTGGTCTCAAATTTATATAAGAATTACCTAGGTAATTCGGTAATTTCTAAATGACGTAAAAGTTGGGCGTTACAATTCTTATGGAAGGAGAAGGTTGAGCACATCAGAATAAGAGTGGTTTCTAGTTTAGTAGCTTCCTCCACTATGGCTTAAGGTTTGAAAGAGCTTATTCATGAAAAAATTGATTTCTTCCAGACCTTCTTCAAGCTATGAACTTGACTTTGTGGCTTTTTTCATAGACTTTAACATTTGCTTGATAGTAAAGAGTCATCATTCTCATTTGTAAGCTGTGGTGTTTTCTCTAAAGCGAGTGGTTGATTATTGTTATAGAGCTGGTTTTTGAAGGCATTTGGCTTTCCTGGGAGGTGCAATAAAGATTAGAAAGGAAGTGAATCTGAATTCTAGGTTATTGGCCTTGCAAGTTGTTCTTTAATGACTATAAAGGGTTCAGCAACTATAGATCTTTTTCTTATTCTACTAGAACTTTGAATCCTTTTGGCCTTTTCTAATTTTTTAGCTTCCTCTAATCTTCTTGTCTCTTGGAGAATTCTCTTGCTCCTTGAGAACCTCTCCACTTTCTCCTCATCTCTTCTTTTTTAGAAAAGTCTTTGTCCATTGCAGGTAACCCCAACCTACGTAGCTTTAAACATGTCTTTTAATATCAAAGCTGCCCTAGGCACTCCCTTAGGCAAATCCCTATATTTATGCTCAATGTCCCGCCTGTGAATTGAGAGTTTGTAGGGTTTCCTTTAGGGAGCTCACTTTTGAGGTCTCTGCCTCAAGTTCTGAAGGTTAAAGAGACATATCCTTCTTTGCTTCTTGTCCTGCTTCTTCTTGCTTCTCATCTCAGTTCTAAAAGGCACTTCTTCAACTGGTCCTTTTAGATTTTGATTCTAGTCCTCACTACTTTCAAGGAGGACAATTTTTCTCTTGCCCTGTCCTTTGTTTACTTTTTCTTCTTCTGCTTTAATAGTAGACTTTTCAGTTTTAGCATCCCTAATTTGGGAGCTCTATTTTCTATAACTTGTTTTGAAGGGTACATACTTGGTTTTCTTCATTGTCTTGAAAGATAGCATTGTGTATTCTATCCAGTCATAAACTTGAACCATTCTTCGCAAGAGGGTGTCCAATATGTTCGAAAACCCTTGTCAACAACATTCCATATGGGACCCCGTTGTTCTTCTTTCATTAGTGATAGCACTAAGCATGAAATCCATGATCATTCTCACAGATTAACTTTCTTCTTTGTCATAAGACAAAATCGCAGTATACAGTCCATCCCTAGCAATACATCGGTCCTGCCAGTCTAGGTAGAATGGTGAACTGGATGACAATGAATACTTTCTCACCTTTGACTTAGCATAGCAGTAGTAATATCACTAGGTTTGTGTCTTGGAGAGTTAGTAAGACACCTGGAAACCTCTTTAGTGCTTACTCCTAAAGATTTGAACTAATCATTCTGACCTAAACAAGTTACTTGGGCAGAAGCCCTAACTATTGTAGATAGCTCAAATAGCCCAATCTCCATGTAAGTATCATGGATGGTGGTCTTGAGAGTGGTGTTGGTCTTAGCCTCTAAGTGGGAATAAAAGGTAGTGACCATACTTGGAAACACTATGTTGGAAATGTCCAAAAACTCCTCCCATCCTTAGAAGGTAAAGACTTCCTTCACAATGGGTACTTGATTCATCATATCATTGCTAAGCCTTTTTCTTGGAGCCACCTTTCTGTGTGATAAGTTGTTTACATAGAACTTAGTATCAGGGGTTCATTATACATGAGGAAATTTCCCTTTTAGTGATGGTTTTATTGAGTTGCTTTCCTTCTACTATTGTAGGTTATGGTTTGAGAGGATTGAGAGAAAGGTTAAGGATTTAGGAAGGTTACGGAGGAAGTTGCAAAGAAGATGAAACGGTTTTGGTTTAGGTAAGAGTGTATAAGGTTAAAGATGAAGGGGTTATATGTGGCGTGTGAGAAGTGATAAGTTACAAATGTGATAGGACATTAATTTTGAAGATGAGGTGATGTGGGAGAGAGAAACTTAAAAAGATTGGAATTATACGGCCTTTTTCAGTCTTCCAAAATAAGTACTTTTGGAATCTTAGAACCACTTTCTAACCCAGCAAAGTCATTTCATGAACCTTCACAACAACATTGCTTCTACATCTCTTGAATAATTTTCTATATTCGAGCATGTGTGATTATTAACCTATTTTTTAGCTTCTACCCTCTTTCTGACCTTGAATATTGACTTTTTGACCTTGCAGATTACTTGAGTCCATATAAATGTCTTCATTTGGGCCTTCAGTTGGAGTCATGATGGGGAGTCTCTAAAGATGTTTATGCATGAATGTTATGCAGATTTAAAAACTTTTAAAATTCAAAAGCATTTTCAGCAAAAACGTTTCAGTAATAGTTTCGTGAATATATCAAACATTTTGTCTTCAGGATTCACAAACATTAACTCAAGATCTCTTTTTGAACATAATTTCTAATAAAATGATATCTCGCATCAATATGCTTGGATTAAGATTGCTAAACAGGATTCTTAGCAAGATCAATAGCACTTGTATTATTACAAAAGATAGAGATTTTGGAATAGCTTCAGGTGATAATCTTCTAGCTGATTCCTTATCCACAACATCTGGGTGCAACAATTTATAGCAGCTACATATTTAGCTTCAGTACAAAATGCAATGGTATTCTACTTCTTACATGACCAAGTGATATGACCTTTTCTAAAGAAACGCAACATCCCCTGGTGCTTTTCCTTTCTACTCTCTTCCAGCAAATCACATTAGTAACCTACAATCTCACAAGTTGTACCTTTCTCATACCATAAACCAAGATTAGTATTATTGGATAAATATCTCAAAATTCTTTTGATGTAATTTAAGTGTAATTGCTTTGGGTTATATTGAAATATATCACAAATTTCCACACTCAATTGAATGTCTAGTTTACTAGTATAATATAGAAGTGAACCAATCATTCCTCCATAATTACTTTCTGATACCTTTTCTCTATTCTATCTGAATCAATGACTTGAGATGGATACATAGGGGTACTCATGGGTATGGGTTGATCTATATTAAATTTTTTCAAAAACTCTTTTGTATACTTTTCTTGATGGATCAAAGTTCCTTCTTTTTATTGTTTTATTTGAAGTTCAAGGAAAAACTTAAGTTCATACATTATGCTCATCTCAAATTCACTTTGTATCAATTTTGAAAACTTCACACAAAGAGAATGATCAGTGGTGCCAAATATAATGTCATCAATATATATTTGAACTATAGAAAGTGATTATTTGTTCTAAAATAAACAAGGTTGTTCCAACCTTACCTCTTTTGAACTCATTCTTTAGTAGAAAGGTACTTAGCCTTTCATACAAAGTTCAAGGAGCTTATTTCAGACCATAAAGGGCCTTTGTTAACTTAAAGACATAGTTGGAAAAGTTTTTACTCTCAAAACCTGGAGGCTACTTCACGTAAACTTCCTTAGAGAGGAATCCATTTAGCAATGGAAACTTAACATCCATTTTGTAAAGAGTGAATCCCTTGAAGACAACAAAAGCAAGTACCATTCTTATGGCTTCAAGCCTAGCTAATGATGCAAAGGTTTCATCATAATCAATTCCCTCTTGTTGATTATAACCTTATGCAACCAATCTTGCTTTGCTTCTGATCACCTTTCCTGCTTCATCAAGCTTGTTTTTGAACACCCATTTAGTTCAAATGATGGTTTTTCCTTTGGGATTTTCATGAGTGTCCAACTTTGTTTTTCTCTAACTAATCTAGCTCTTCTTACATAGCTTGCACCCAACTTTGATCATTCAAAGCATC
>JAMLFY010000598.1:0-28866 GCA_030441495.1 Dalbergia oliveri
GATAGGGCCTGAAACCCTCTCTCGAGTAGGACCTGGTCCAGTTTTCCCATCCTCTTTACTACCATGGACGCTGGTATAGGAGGAAGACCCCTGAACTGGTCCTAAACCTCGCCCAAACATGCTGCCCGCATTTACAAATCGAGAAACAGGTCTATTTGCTACTTTCAACAACATTTCATTGCGGCTTTCTACTAAACCGCTCTATTCATTAATTCATCTAGAGTTGAAAAGGTTTGTAATTTGAGTTCAGCTCGTACCTCAGGTTTTAGTCCATTGACGAAGATGCCAAGCAAAAATCTCCTTCCGAAATCTTAGGGGGCTGGAAAGAAGCTCGAAATTTTTGATATTCATGCACCAAGCTATCTTGTTTCAGGAGCAGCATCTCGAATGGATTTTGAACCATTTCAGGTTGAAAACATTGCACAACTGCGTTTGAAGCTTAACCAACTCGGATGTGGTGCAGAGTTCTCCTCAGGTACCAAACTAAGTGGTAGAGTCTCGTTTCCATCGCCACCTTGGCCACGAACAACCACTGAGGCTCAGGGACCAGCACAGACCTGAAAATCCGGTAATTGCATTAATCCAAGCATCCGCCATCACCATGAAACAAAGGCACGTCAATAAGCACCATTGTTCGAGCGGACGTTGTCGCTGATTCCCAATGGTGAGTTGTCGACATCGAAGCCTCCGTAAGCATCGTCGCACCTGCTCGCCATAGATATCATGACGGTCATGCCTTGCAAAAGTCCATCAATGCGAATCGTCCGCGCGGCTCGCAATTCAGTCCAGTCATGACAACGAAGCACCTTGCGATCGACTTCCAAAACCTCCAATGGCTCGCCAATCTTTGCATGATTCATATGAGATCGGCGATCGCCAAAAACCTTCACTCGGCTTGATCCTCCTCAGATTGACTCGGCAATTTGGAATCCTCTTTTTCGTTGCGATTGCATGAGCGTCAAAATTGCTTCCAATGATTCACACTTCTTCTCAAACTTGGCAACCATTGCAACTTCTCCGGATTAAATGCTGAATCTGATACCAGTGATGAAGCTCGATCTCTGAAGGATAACGGAAATAAGTATGTTTTATTGATTACTAGACCTAGGAAAGCTCCAAGGATCCAAATGTGTTTGTACAAGAAGAAACCTAGAGAGAGATTTCTCAATCTCAAAACTAGTTACAAATGAATGAAATCCACACTAGCTACCTTTATTCCTCTCCTATTTATACTCTTCCATCCCTCTAACTAACATTCTCTCTCATTTTATTCACTTAACCACCTGTAGTTACTGCTGCATTGCAATTTTTGGCCCAATAACAGTTCCAATTCTGTTCCTCCTGGAATAAACTTGCCCAAACGGGAAGTATTCCTAACACGTTCAGCAGGCAACATGGATTTATATAAAACAAAGAGACTTGGAAAAAGAATATATAATTCTACATTTTGAGGACATCAAGTTAACTTAACCTACATTTGTTGGCTTTATTCAGTTAGTGTTTCCCTTAGGGTATATTTGTGAGTTTGGATTTGGAAGGGAAGAATTGCTTATAATGTAAGATTTTAAAATTTTAACACTACAAATCCTTCTTTTCCTCCTTCCCTCCAAAATCCAAACTCACAAACACACCTTAAGATTCTTAAGATAACATCCCTCTTTGAAATGCCTACGATGAATGTAACTTCTCAATGCCTGATGCAGCTCTAAGAAGATATAAGGAAATAAATTTGCACTCAAACCAACAACATAGCTTTTGGGTAGAAGGTGGTTGATCCTAACAAGTAGCATCAAAGCAATGTTAAAGCTTCAAATCCATGGCACTGAGTGTATATTGGTTGATTTACTTGAGCATCTCCTGTGGGTTTAATGGGCTTAATATCCCACCCTATAGCTTTTGGGGCAGTGAAAGGTGCATGATCCTAATCCTAACACTATAATTAGATCAGGTTCCACCAAACTAACTCCCACGGTTCAATGAATGTTTAACCATTCAGAAAAATTGGGTGTGCATCCTAGGAAACTGGACTCTTGAGTATCAATTTGTTTTCTCTAACATAAGAAATAATGTAATGGAATTATCAACTTATAGCATTGCTGGAAGAGCCAACACCCTAAAAGAAACTACTATCATGGAGGGCTGGCCAAAATCTATCATGGAGGGCTGGCCAAAATTCATCATTTCATGTACTGAAACCTTACCTTGAGAATAAATACAAACACTTCTATAGCAGAGACTTAACATTTTCATCATTAATTGGCATGAGCATGAGCACATTGCAAATGAGCTTGCAAATGAGCCTTGAAGCCATGATCTCCAATCTACTAAGCACAAAGGGAATGAGCTTCATGGCTAAAACATGGTATCTATTTTCAGTCTACCATTAGTCATTACTCAATAGCATCAATTAAGAAACACTTTCCACTCAACACTTTTCCCATAGAAACATTATATGAATGGTTCTAAATCTTTATTAAAAGACTGCCTCTCTTAGTCATTCAAATAACATAAGTCCCAACAAATATTCATCTTAAACAAACCAAAAAAGAAGAGATAAAGGTCAGAAGATATGACAAAGCCATGTAGAACAGTAATAAAACCACTACAGATTGATCATTACTTATTGTTCAATTTCACAATTTCATAAAGCAGAATTTTGCTCCTAGATTATTCTGAGCATCATCTTTAGCTTCATGAAAACACCACTACCCCTCATCTTCAATCTTGTGTAGCACAATACATTGACACACTTGAGTGAGTACCTTACTAGTTAATAAATTCAATGCCAACGTAACATTTAGAAACTGGATTTTTGCTGCCACGTGGAGGATTAACATACCTCAATTTGAAAAGGAGAGGTTGTTGGTGGGAATCTTTCAGCAACTTTACCATTTTTATCAACCAAGAATTTCTCAAAGTTCCACTTAACAACATCACCTAGAAAGCCTCCAGCACTTGATTTCAGGAACTGGTATACTGGAGCTGTAACGGTCCATTCATCAACCTGTTTTACAGAACTTCATTACATTGCTTACTCATATAAACTGTACTACTCAATCCAGAAAGCCAGAAACACACTATCAAACCTTATCAAAAACCGGAAATTCTCCTTTAAAACGAGTGCAAACAAACTTCTTAATTTCTTCGTTTGATCCAGGCTCCTGCATACCAAATTGATTGCAGGGGAAAGCTAGAACCTCAGAAACTGGAAAGAAACTCCATAAGGACACTAGAAGTGTGTAGATGAGAAAACATACCACTTATGAACTAGAAATTTTAGAGTGTGTGCAAGATAAACTAAAAAATGGAGTGTAAAATTGGATTGAAGTCACTTTTTAGTCAGCTCACTGGAAAAGTGGAAAGTTCTTCAAATGTAAAGAGGTCAGAGAGACAAAGATGCATCCAAGGCTGAAATCACCCATTTTCCACCACAAAGTAAGTAAGTAACCCTCTTATGCCACCTATAGTTAAAAAGTAACTTAAGGAGCACATGGTATTGAGGTGGTAAAAAAACATGAGGACAGAGATCAGATCAAAACAGAAGTGGCCAAAATTTGCATTCTTCCTTTATAAATTCTTTGTCCCCAAATAGGAAGGAAAAATGCAATATCAATAGTCCAGTCAAAGCAAGGAAAAATGAAAAATCGGCACTTTCACTCATCTTCCTGATTTCAAACTTCTCTGATTTCTATCTTCCCTAAATCCACACTCCTAGTGATGCAATTATGCAGCTGGGAAAGAGGGTAAGGGGAATCAAAAGTTCAATAACATAATGCCAGACACGTTGGTTTCTTTGAGGAGATTAGTAGGATTTCTAATGTAAGCAGACGTGAGAAACAGATCCCAGTTCATAAGCTTCATCCAAGCTGGCATCTACATCTAAAACACCAATAAATTGTGCCTGAATTCAATAGGAAGGACCACAATACTTCTCTACTAATTTTATATACAATCAGATGAAACAGAATGGTTTGTGAAATAGATTCAGAACCAAGAAACTAAACTGTGCAATCATCAAGTGGAAGTGTGGAACACAACCAATTGTCACACTCAAGAAGTCAGAAATGTTAAAAACACAAACAACTATCCTCTATACATAGCATACCTTTGTTTTTATATTTGTCATATAAGCGCGTCAGTTCCGAGTAGTTTGATGATGTCAAACCACTGTCATTCAAAGGAAATTTATTCAATGTAATCACAAATGACAAGAAATCATCACTGCAAAGTTACATACTGATTTGATTTTGGAAGGAGGGAGCAATATCAAAGAGGACAAATTAGTCTATAATACAATAAGAATTATTATTAAGGTAAATATCTTCCTTGAGCAGTCAATAGCTTATACCATCTTGAAGCAACATTGACAATCAAGAGAACCTTCCCCTTAAATTTGCTAAGAGAAACATCCTTCTTATCAATATCCTGTACCATAAAACATCCCATGAGCCCATTTAAAAAATAATAATTAAATCCATTTACACAAAGAGTAAATTATGCTACATTTATTATTCAATAACTTTTTATGGATATGAAAGTTCCTTCAAGTAAATCAAGTCCATAAAATTTCATACAGTTTGAAAATAAGTTGGTACTTCATCATTTTACTTTATTTTGACGAATAACATGTTTTGAAAATATTAGTAAATATCAATTATTAGATTGCATGTCTATTGTTGTCCAATTTTTCTGAATTGGCATGCTTGATCATTAATATAATATTACGTAATTCATTTGTTGGATTGGCTAAATTCAATGTTGATAAAAAGTTATTGAATAGTATAAGTATACATGACTTACTCATGGAGTAAATGGATCTCACCCCACATGTATATATATAATGGATTCAATTTTGATGGACTAACACTATAAAAAAAAAAAAAAGTTTTACGCTATAGCTAGTCAAATCCTCCTATAGTCCTATTTGCACAATCACTCAAATAATGGGTGAAGTCAACTATATTCTACACTATATATAAATCAGAATTAAATCCTATATAAAAATATATTAACAAATTATCCAATAAATAAATTGGAGAGCAACAATGATCCGAACAAAATAATTCCTGACACCCTCCAAGTTAAGCCATATGAATATGACAATTGCTCACACTAAATTCAAATTCCAGGAAGATGGGGGCTACAATAGCAAACTGACTCAAAATCATTTTTCTCATCAACAATAAAAAATTAAATAAACTTGATACAAATTAAACAATGAGTATGAAAGAAAATATATTGAAATTGAGCAATGATACCTTACCTTGACAGTAAAATCATAAATGGTTTCTCCGTGGCAGCTCTTGCACTAACAGACAAAGATCTAGGCTTGACAAAAAAGCCGGGAAGAGTGGATGAGTTCAGAGAAAACCCATGTTGGAAAAACGCTGACTTGGAGGAACCAAAGGAGGACTTGATTGAAAGCATAGTAGAGGGCCATGATAAAGAAGAAGGATTTGGGTTTGTTGTTGTTCTATTGAGTGATATCATTGAGGGGCGTAAAGAAGGTGGCAGAGAAAGCCATAGAAGAAAACCATTTGGTACACTTTGCACAGAATTATCAAGAAGTTGTGTGGTTTTCTTGATGGAATGGAAGTGAATTTGTAAGTTGTTGTTGTCAGACTTGCGGCATCCTCGGTCTCACACTGTTGAATGTAAACGGGGGCTACACGTGCACAAACCCTGTTTTCTAATAAAGAAAATAAAATGTTAAATCAATTGAACCAAGCGTTTGATCTTTTTCAATCATATGCTTAATGAAGATAAGAATTTCTTTTATCTAATAAGAAAATTTTACATTATATAAAAATAAGAGCATTACAAAATTTAAAGACGTCAAAAAAATTATTTTTTTTATATCGGTAAATAATATCCTTATTTTTATCTTCTTTACACAAATAATGCGTTTATTATTAGGATACTCTTTCGAAGTAATAACGCATGGGGATAAATGAGATTATCATCGGTATGCGCGGGGACATGAATAGCTGAAACGGTTCCAACCCTCTAGTGTCACATTTGGATAACTATTTCATGTGGTCCTTAACTCAAACACGCCTTCCCATTTGTCCTGTTATGCCTTCACATTGATTATTATTGACTTTTCTTATATTATCATTGAGGTATTTATCTGACAGTAAGAAAGTAAAAGTTTTATATTTTGTACCCATTTAAATATCGAGATGCATGCTTGTTGGGAGAGAAAAAATTATATGCTCCATTTTCTGTAATTAAAAAATCATGTATTTTACAATCTTTCAATAAAAAATAAGAGTTTTGTTTTGTACCATTTAACAATTGACATATAAACATTGTATTATAAAATATATAAAAATAAATCATAAAAAACATAGAGAATGAAAGACGATAATAACTATAAAACTTAAGAGTTTAATTTTGTCACCAGGAGGATTTTTGCCTTCTCCGGTTTCTGTAGATAAAACCCAAAATGTAAAACACTAAAGAGTATTGCTATTTTAAGAACTAAAAGTGAATAAGTAGATATTTAATTGAATATCATTCTATTCCAATTAGATATGATAAATAATGAAGATTTAGGTAGGTACATATAACAAATGATGAGATAAATTCTAAATAAATACTAATTTTTAGCAATTGGAATAGCATTTTGGATCCTAAATGGGGTGATCCTGTTGAGATCCCTACTATAGGGAAATTTTACCATTTATATGCTCAGTGATTTGTTCACTTTGCATAAATTAGTAAATAAAATTTGTATTGATTGGATAATAGCATCAATAGTTTTATACTATTAATCCATTAAAATTCTTAATATAATCATACACATAAATAAAAGATTATGATCAAGTTACACCAATATAACTTTAACAATTATTACACCATTGAATAACTTTTTATTAATTAATTTTAACAAAATCCATCGTTGGTTAGAAGCCCACAACATAGAGATCATATCTACGAAATTTCAAACTAATATAAAATTATTTGGCATAGTTTTCATGTATATCAAAATCAACGTAATATTTATGATTAAAATGAACAAGAATGTAAGAGCTACATGGTTACATTCTTATTGATGTTTGATTTTTTGCATAATTTGGTTTAATAATATTTATGATAGGGAAATAGGGAATTGTAATTCAATGGTTAGATGGATAAAAAATATTTTGAAAATTATTAAGTGGTATAATCATGCTTAAAGTTATAATAGTGTAACGTAATTTAACTCATAAATAAATATAGGATTTAATTTTAATGCATCAATATTGTAAAAATGTTTTTCCTCGCTATCCAATCATGTAATGTCATATCAAAAATAGTTAACTTCCAACACCACTTTTTAAAAAGTCATATAAAATGATATATTTGATTGAAAGATAGTATAAAACTCTTTTGTCCTGTCAATGCATCAAATTTAAACTCATAAATAAAATAAGATTTTAACTTGGTGTTTAATTCAAAATAAATCAGCTAAGATCAAAATCTAATCCGATCAATGAACCAACAATAATATCATTAATCAAGCGATTTGCATAAAAAGGCAATCTACTCTTCAGCTTATGGAGTCCTCAAATCACTCTAAAGATGTTTGAGAAAAATCCATTGAAGAAGAAGTAGAAATACTTGGAATTGGAACTAAAATTGCATTAATAAAAGGACTTAAATACAATGAATAATAAGAACAAAAACAAAGCTAAAATAAGGCTAAGAACAATCTATATATAAGATATATTATTGGGTTGGTCTAACATGTTACAAGATGAGGGTTTTGACATTTACAATAATAATATAACAGATAAGATTAATGGTTATTGGTAGGATAGAATGATATGACTTTCTCGGCAACTAATATTATTAAATAGACAAACCACTGTGTAAAACTAAATAATTTTGAAACTATTTGGACCAAAATTAAATTTTCCTTTTAGATACCCAAACCAAAATTCAATTATATTTAGACCAAAAATATATTTAAATCAATCATTAAATCCTTATATTATGATTGTACCCCTCTTCTACATTAAGCCATTAACTACTCTGCTAGTTGGACCAAGCTTCCAAGCTTCCACTTTGTCCCTAAAATTTTTCGGTCTGGATTTTGCGCCTATTTTCCTTAGCCTTTTGTCCAACCGTTCTGATTGGACTTTTCTGCCTCGACCCAGTTTCAACCATCCTTTACTTTATTGGGCCTTCTTCGACTCAGCAATTGCCCAAAATCATCTCATCCCCCAACACCAGGCAAAGGCAAAGTAAGCACTCCATTACACATAGCGTGTAAATTGGTTCGACCAAAAACCATGGGCTTCGACCCTTTTCACAAAAAAAGAATTGTGTAAATTAGAAAGTTTTCAGTTCAGTACAATTCAAAGTGAAACCCTAGTGCTTCTGTTGTCATCCAAGCCGCTTCTCATTTGTTTTCATTCCCCACTATAAATATATACACACCCCCGGTAACCAATACGGCGCTCACAACCATAAATCGCAGCAACTCACAAGCTAAGCTACTCATCTCATTCATTCATTCTCTCCTCTCTGCATGCGACAAGGCGCTGGTTCATTGTTCTCTGTATGTGATGATAGTTTTGTTCAATTGTTTTTCAATTCATACAATTTTTTTTCCTTTTCTTGGAGGTGTGTATTATTTATTTGTTTATTCCTCTTGCACTGGGCCATGGTTTTCGAGGTTTCAAGTTCGACTCCATCTCCCCTCCCAAATCCTAAGAAGATTTATTGATTTTAATGTCTTTGTTAAAAAAACAGAAAAACATCTAACTGAATTCGAACATGCCTAACTTCAAAATAAAATCCTACAAACAAATAAATAAATATCAAAGGAACCCAAAAAAAAAAAAAAAAAAGAAACCGAGAAGAGTTGTATCCTGTGAGGGCAAAATAGACACATACGTGCCTTTGAGAGAACCGGGCGACGATTCAGCAATGACGTCTGAGTTCCGTTGCGGGCACAAATTGAAACCCCAGATTCCCTTCTTCCGGTCTGCAATTAGATCTTCTTGCTTCTAATTTGTTAAACGGTGGAAGGGATTTACATGTATAACTGTATTATTTTCTCTAGTCTTTTAATGTTGTTGGTTTGTGTGAGAAAAAATCTGATTTCTGGCCGTTCCAATGGGCTCTCAGCTGAATGGTGTGAGAGAGCTCGATTTCACCCGGCCTATAATTTTTTGGGGGCAGCCTCAAGGTTTGACATGCATTTGAATCATGTTTCAATTCAGGGAAACTGCCCTAAATTTCTTTTATATATTGCAACAGTTTTTTTCAAAGATGTTTCATGTGTTTTTTCTATATCTACCACAAACATATAGATAATAAGATAACCTCCCATAAATCAGACTCCAAATATTTGTTGTCTGCACATAGAGAATTGATGTAAAAATAAAAAGAAAAATCCATAGACAGGGTGGGTTAGAATTGGAAGCCTTCGGTTCAGTTCGGTTGGCAACCAGAAAAGTGGACCGATTGCATGTCAACCGATTGGTTCGGTTTTGCTGGTTTTTTTCCATAACCTAGCCGAGACTGACTGAGAACACCCCTAGTTTGTGAGAAAGAGAAGCTCTACTGTGCGTGCGGTGCTAGGGTTAGGAACTAGTGTGAAGTTTGTGATGTGTTGGTTAAGAAAGTGACTGGGCGACGTATTGATTGAAAGGCTTATTGGTTCAATCATTATGATAATTATCAACCTTGGGCATCAATCACTGATTAATTTTTTTTTTTTTTTGTTTCTTTTTTCTGGTAAGCAATTTGAAATACCAAAGAAAGAACCATTTTGGTTTGATTTAATTCCTCAAAAGCAGCCTGAATCATTGGTTAATTTTGTGTGCAAACAGATTTGTTTGGTTTGGTTGGAGTCTTTCCTGAAAGACTCTGAAATCCTTGCTATTGTAATATCTGATAGCCTTCCTTGTCAATGTAGATAAAGATGGATGAAGCTGTGGAAATTGATAAAAGACCCATTTTAGAGATATCAGACGCTATTTCTGTGAATACTGTGGCATCTGCAGGTAAAGACCTTAATCACCTCTCATATCAATTCACACCACAAGGTATTATTTACGGTTTTGTTCTATTTTTATTTTTATATTTTTGCTTCGTGTGCTGCAAAATTTGAATCTTTTTCGCAAGGTTATCTATTTTTCATGACTATAATCTTTTTCCTTTTGTGGTTATTGTACTTCTGTATTTCAAACTAAAATGGGTGACATGGTTTTGGTAATGAAATCCTCTTATAAGCGTTAGTATGTTAAACAAGTTGTGTTATAGATGTTGTATCTCTCTTTTTTTTTTTTTTTGGACGTGGATATGTTGTATCTTAAGGATATGTTCATAATTTTGGAATTTAGAGGGGAAGGGAGGGAGATGAAGACTTGTGTAAACCCTTCCATCCCTTCCCCTTCTCTCCAATTCAAACTCACAAACATATCCTAAAGGAATATGGATGTGGGAAATTGGGGCACTTCATAAGTTTGAAGTTGTATTGAGATTTTTCATGTTTCAAGAGATCCTCAAATCCCTGATCCTTTGACTATATCTCTTGTTGTTTTTATTTTTACCTTCCTATTTCTAAGTTATATATGTATTTGTATATGGTTATGTTAACTTTTTAATGTGTTTTAGGAGGAGGCGGAAAAAGATAGAGCTGAACGAAAATGAAGCACAGTGCATAAAACCCAACAACACTTGCCAGGAGTGTGGTGCTAGTTTAAAAAGTGTGCCTACTTGTTGCAGCACATGCAAAGCCATTCACTTGAGGTATTTGCTTAATTAAACAAGACAATGTTTTACTGTCCAAGCCCTTTTGCATTTGATTCATTTATTGAGATTTTACATTATAGAATAAATTTCGATGGGTGAGAGAGCTAAATGTTTGAAATTAATCCAACAAGCTATTCTAAAAATCTCAGTATGCTGAAAGAAGTTCCTATATGTTAACACTTGATATTTTAGTTGTTGTATCAACTGAAGAAACATTTTTTGCAGAAAGTTATTTATAAGATACTATAATCATTCTAAAACAAAGGATGTTATAGTGTGAAGCATTGGATCCCAGACAAGGAATTCCAAAATGCATGGGGCAGCATGTTTAGACTTGATGGATTAGTATCAGTAGGAGACCTGTGAAGCTCCATCAAGGATGCCTCAGTCACGCTTTGTTCAGAATGAGGTTGGCAATTTGTTCTCCTATACCTCATTATCATTAAACCAATTGATACTAGTTAAGTTCTTGATTTTTAGCTTTGATGTTTCTTTAATGGTTCCAGAGGCCGTATGTGTGTACTATTGATGATTGTCAGGCAGTTACAGAAGAAAGGACCACTTGACTCGTCACCTTCTACAGCATGAAGGGAAAACTTTTAAATGTCCAATTGAGAGTTGCAGCCTCAACTTCTCTTTACAGGGTAATATGAAAAGACATGTCAAGGAGATTCATGATGAGGATCGTACATGTACAAATGTTGAATGTCGGAAGCAGTTTGTGTGCCCACAAGTTGGCTGTGGAAAGGTTTTCAAGTTCGCATCAAGGCTCCAAAAGCATGAAAATTCTCATGGCAAGTTTCGATCTGTCTGATTTTCTGTGTTTCCACGTGATGTTTGGAAATTTGTCTTCTATTTATATTTTTGAAAATGTTGGGAACAGTTGTGAAGAAAACTTTTGTTCTGCAGTTAAGCTGGAGTCGGTAGATGCAGTGTGCTTAGAGCCTGGTTGTATGAAACATTTCACTAATGACCGTGCCTTAACCCATATTGAATTCTGCCATCAACATGTGACCTGTGACACTTGTGGGAGTAAGCAACTTCAGAAGAATATTAAAAGGCATCTTCGTACACATGAAGCTGAAGGATCATTAGAGGTGTTTCAATGTGAATTTGAGGGCTGTAGCTGTACATTCTCAAGTGTAAGACTCCTTAGTCTTAAAACTGCTGGGTTTACATTCTAACTGAGTTCTCCGTTCTGTTTACAATTAGAACTTTGTTTTTAATTAACTCTTTTGTGGCTGTGCCTCAACAGAAATCCAATCTTCATACGCATGAGAAGGCTGTGCACTTCAAAGAAAAGCCTTTTGTGTGGCTTTCCTGATTGTGGCATGAGATTTGCCTACAAACATGTGAGAGATAACCATGAAAACTGGCAAACATGTTTTTACCCATGTAAGTTCTTTTTTATAATATCTTGTGGTTTAAAAGATTCTTGCTAAGTTAGCCTTTTGTATTAATACACTGAAATTTCCTTGATACAGGGAGATTTGAAGAAGCCGATGAACAATTCAGGTCAAGGCCAAGGGGTGGAGGAAGAGAAAGTGTCCTACTGTTGAAATGTTAGTTAGGAAGAGAGTTACCCCACCTAGTCAATTGGAGAACTGGTTCTTTATGCAGGATAGTGAGGAGATGGATTGAGCTTTGTTTGCTCTTACCCTGCTCTGCTGAAGTATATGAAAGGTAGATTTATGTGTATGTAGGATTAAGGGCAGGATTACATAGCAATGTATAGTGAGGATTGCCTACATCTTACATATTGTGTGTAAAATTATACGAAGTTCTAACACGTTCAATAGTAACCAATATATGTACTGCTTACCAATGGCAATCTTAACACCATTGCACATGCTTCATCTTATTTCAACCGAGGATATAACATACTCGCCTCCTCATTGTTTCAGTTATAATCATACTTTTACCGACCAATGATATGACTCAGCCTAGCCGAATGATTAAATTGAATTTAATATAACAAATATATAATATAATAAATATAATAAAATAACTTATCTAATGAACAATTTAACACTTAAAAAAATTTATAGGCTTGAAAACATGGTATTTGACTTATAATTTGTAGCTAAATAGAAAGTCCTTTTCTTCTAGTTTTTAATAAATTGCAAGGAAATCTTGTTCATACATTGAAAATGTATAAGAACTTCATTAATTAATTAGTTTCAGAGAGTGACATTGTTCTAATAGAACAAGAATGCAATACTAACTAGTTATGATGCCAATCATATCCACCTTTAAAATTGTCAAACTTAAAGGGAATCTTGAAAGAAGTCCTCCATGATACTTAAATTTCCATGTGTGGACTTCAGGCTCTATTTCACCCAACTTTAAATATTGGTTAATGCTTAAGTCTTGGACTAAGGTACTAAAGCTGGGACTGTGGGTTAGTCCTACAACGTGCAACATTACATGGGCCTTGGACAGCATCTATTCCAACGGGTGTCAACTTCAACATGTGAGGGTGAGAGCAACTAGATTAATGGTCACAACAGTTTCTAATGCTGGCAATATGTGTAAGTTACTGAGAGAGAGAGAGGCTAGCTCATTCTTTAGCCAAACACTTATCCATCCTCCTCTCAGACAACAACATTTTGGCACCGTTTGTGCATAAAGGTAAAAACTCTTCCCACTTGTTGTGAAAACCCAGAAGCTATGCACTGATCACCATCAACATGGACACAATGCATAGCACAAATGAACACAAAACAATAGGTAAAAAGAAAAAAATAAAACCTTCATACAATACGACTTACAAATTTAAAAAACCATTGAAGATTCATCCATGCCCAATTCAAAGGCCAACTCTGTAGAACAAAGAAGCTAAGTGGTAGCAGACTAGCAGCAAACTAAGGATAAGAGCTCAGACATGATTTACATTTCATAATAAATAAATATCAAAATAAACAAAACTATAGGAGAAGCCGAGAAAAGTTGTATTAGGGCAGAGTAGACTCGTTTGTACATCACCATCTATATAACTACAATGTTATTCCTTCTAGGGTTCCAACGTGCCTCTGAGAGACTGGGCCATGCTTATTCAACAATGGCGTCTGAGGTTGCGGGCACAAATTGAAACCCCAAATCCCCTTCTTTCGGTATGCAATCAGATCTTCTTCTAATTTGTGAAATGGTGGAAGGGATTTACATCTACAATTGTACTATTCTCTACGCTTTTATTGTTGTTGATTTGTGTGAATTTTTTTTTCTGGCCGTTCGAATGGGCTCTCAGCTGAATGGTGTGTGAGAGCTCAATTTAGCCGGCCGATATGTGATCTTTGGAGACAACCTCAAGGTTTGACATGGGTTTGTATATGTTTCAATTCAAGGAAACTGCCCCAAATTTGTCTATATATTGCAACTGTCTTATAAACTGGGTTTTTCTGAAAATCTACCACAAACATAAAGATAACCTCCTAGAAATCAGACTTCAAATATTTGCTGCCTGAACATTGAAAATTGATGCAATTAAAAATTCTATCCATAGTGCTAGTAGTGTCAAAATGGCCGATGGCCCAGGGGCTGGCCCCCAACCCTTCATCTTAGTGAATCTGCTTCATGTTGGTGCCAAGTCTGAACTTTTGGTCATTTATTGTATATTGGTTTAGCCTTTTTTATTACTTATTAGGATTTTTCATTGAAGTTACTTGAAACTTGATTTGAAGTTATTAAAATTTTATTACAACTATGATGCTGAACGAGTAGATTGAAGGTTAAGTTATTATTAGGTTCTATTATGCTATGCAATTTTTTAAAGAGAAGGTTTGATTGGGTATTTTAGCAGTAGAACCGTATAAGGTTCAGTTTTGTTTACTTCTGTTCACTGTTTCTTGTTTTACAAGAACATTGCGAACATGGCTATTTGTTTAATCTATTTCAATTTTGTGTTGGTTTTATAGGTGAGCACGTGCCTCCTCATTGTTTAATCTAGCATTTGATTTCTATTTGAGGAACAGAGAGACTTCTTGTCCAATTGTCCTATCTTCAATTCTTCAGTGAGTAGACACTAAACAGAATTCCCATTTCTTACCTTTTGTTATTGGTAGAAATGCTATCAGGTGCAAACAGTTTGTTATGAGATGATTTGGTATGTGTTTCTTTGTTAGTTTTTGATGTAATTTGTTAAAATGTAGTAATTTGATACTTGTTGAGAGTTTAATATTGTTGGGAGTTAAAGTGATATATGTTCTAGGAAACTGTATAAATCTGTTGGCCTTTGCCGGAGTTTCAGACACAATTACATATGTAGAGAAGGTCATAAATTCATAATCCTTAAGCTTAACTACATGTTGCAACCCTCTCCCAAACTGCATGGGGAAGATTGTGAGCCAACTCACGTCTGATGGCTGAGCCTCATTTTGAAGCAGTGAAGCTGCAGAAACTTCAACATGCTGTTCCTCATTTTGCAGTTGTGAAGCTATGGTCGTACAATGTGCAAATCCCACAAGCCCAACTAATCCTACTGCTATTTGATAAATTAATCTATTTAAAACGAAAAGACCATAACAAAAAATGGAAGAGAGATGGAGAAGAGACAAAAGGTCCCCAATTCAATGAGAAAGAGATGGACAAAACCCAGGTTTTCTAAAAATAATAGTAGCTTTTGGTCATAATAAGCATAAAAATGTGAATACCTCCTATGAAACTTGTATATGACTAGATTCTCTGTGATGCTTGAATATTTGTTGATTGTTATGCAATGATTCTCTTTTTCTGTTATTGTATATTAGTTTGAGTGAAACCTTAATTCCCACTTGAGATTTAGTATAGTGAGCATGTGTACATTCTACCGTTCACTATATTGGATCTTGAATTGTCCAAGTGGGACAGTTTGGGAAGAAATTTCCTCTTAGTTGGTTAATGTTTGTTCTTTAAATCTCAAATTTTGTATTTAATAAAATTTTGGTCATTGCATTTTCTTTTTCTTCTCCCAATGCATACATGTTCGTGGTAAATCTTACCACGTTCAAGTGTGTATTTGGAGACCAAAGGAAAATGCTACCGAAATTTCGTCAGTACAAAATTTGAGATTTAAAGATAAGCATTAACCAAAAAGAGAGTTTCTTCTTGAATGGGATAGGGTCATACCTTGTCAATAGGGAGATTTGGAGGTGAGGATATGGTATGTTATTTTTGTGCATGTTCTATTCTTGTTTGTATACTTGTGTGTTTGTTCTTGAAATTATGTTTGTCTCAATGTTTAGGAATTTATAAAAGGTATATTATTATGGAGTCTATGAACAATATTGTGAATGTGGATGACAAAGATGTTTGTGAAACTCGTATTGGAGTCTAGAAGTGCTGAGTCATCAGAAAACTCATGTGTTTGGGGATTTTTTTAAAATGCGATAGATAAGGATGGTATAGAGAGAGTCGTGTGCAATTATTGTGGTCCCAACTATGGTTGAAAAAATAAAACCAAGAATAATTACGGAACTTTCCATTTAAATCGTCATGTAGCAAGTTGCAAAAGCATCAAAATGCAAATGTCAACGGGCTTAAATGTTGACTTATCAAGAGGGAAAATCTAGTATGATTTAAGATTAATAAAAAAATTCATCGTGATTCTGCTTGCTCAAGCTATAATCAAACATGATCTTCCTTTAAACTTTGTTGAGTATGAGAAGATAAGAGAAATGGCCCAAATGTTTGAACCCTAGTGTTGTGATGCGCTCTAGGAATATTGTGGTGTTAGATGTTCAAAAAATTTACTTAAGAGAAAAGGATAAACTTAAGCAAGTGATGTCTAGGATCCCCAATAGGGTTTGTTTAACTTTTGATGTATGGATAGCATCTACCAGAGGGTTATCTCTTTAACTACACATTTTGTTGATGAAAGTTGGAGACTAACTAGTAGAATTGGAAGCAATGGGGTTTTTTATAAGGTGTTCTCCATTGCTTTGGACAATGCTTATGCAAATGATAGCATGTAGGATATTTGGAAGATCCATCTACGTTTGCAAAATCATTTATTGTGTGATGGAGAATTTTTTCATGTGCAGTGTTGTGCTCACATACTAAATCTTATTGTGCATGAGAGTTTAAAAGTGGCAAGCGAAGCATTGTTTAAAATTATAGAAAGTGTCAAGTATGTGAGGTGATCAGATGCAAGAATGATAAAGTTTAAAGAATGTGTGCAACAAGCTGCTTGATGAAAGCACGGGTTTGAAATTAGATGTTTTGACTCGGTGGAATTCAACATATATGATGCTAGAAAGTGCAATAAAATTTGAAAGAGCATTTGATATCCTTCGAGTGATAGACAACAATTACAAATATTGTTCCTCATTTGAAGAATGGAGAAGGGAGATGATATGTGAATTTCTGGAACCCTTCTATGATACTAGAAATCTAATTTCAGGTTCATCTTATCTGATTTCAAACTTGTATGTTTAGTCCTGTCTGTTTAATCCATGACTTGAATGGACCAGGGTGGCTAGTTTAACAGCCCTACACTCCCTAGCAACTGATTTTTCATTTTGATATTCCTATCATTTATTCATATTTTGTTTTTAAAAAATACAGCTATTGATCCATGGAAGGCAAGTTATGGGAACCTTCTTCAAGTGATGATAGCAATGATGAGATGTGTATTCAAAATGCAAGTGATGAAGATGACCATGCTTTTTCATCTGTTTCCATGCCCAAGTTGCAGTTCAGGTCCATTATTATTATTATTGCAATGAGGATTTCAGTTACTTGTGAAAATATTAAAGTGAATCTTTTAATTTTCATTTACCAGGAATGTGAAATCCAAAGGCATTTGGAATGATGAGATAGGAATGGCGGAAGTCATTGAAAAGTGTGGTAAAATGTGGGTAACTACAGGAATAGTTCGAAGTGGCAAGATTTATTCTTCAATTGAGGAGACTTTGTAGGTGATATGCCACCTTTCTATATACCCCGTTTGTTGTTACCTGGAGAAAAATCAAATATTTGCTTACATGATTGATGATAAACTTGCATAAGAAAAAATTGTGTAGGTATATATACTAATAAATTTATATTCAAATTTCAGATTATGTTAGTTGGAAGAGAAATTAGTAAAGAAAGGTATTTGTCATGTATACTTTTCTTGCTGAGAGTTGAAAACTTGTGTTGATTTTTATTTGACAGGTATTTGATGGAAATAGGAGCCTTAGATCTCTTAGATAATGGTGAAAGAAGCATGTCTCTACAGAAATGTATGAAAAGGTTGCAGGCGGGAAGAGTGGATGTTGTTGAGAGCTGTTTGAGGTTTACAGGCACCTCAGAGTCTCTCGGCTACATAGTTGGGCGGCATGGTGTTGCTTGGAGTTTGAAGGGAATTAAAAGTTCCCATAAGACCCTTGATGTTGCTGAAGAAACCAGACAAATAGTAGATGTCGGTTCCAGAGTTGAGGTTTCAATTGATGAGTTATTCAGTGAGTTGCAGATTAATGATTTGAGGCCAGATGTTGATGTTTATCTTCCAAATAGCAAGTTTAAAAAGTCTTCTCCTGGTGATCCTAGTTTTCTGCTCTACTTGTCTAGGCAATTACTACTACTCTTATTATATCAGTATGGCTATTCTACCAAAAAAAAAAGAGTTAAGTGATCTGTGTAGTGTCATACTATGGTTTATTTAGGTTGTGAAGTAATTAAGAACGCAACTTAAAGGAACACTTGCATGCTGCCACAAATATGTTAGCTTATTTTGTGTGTGTGTGTGTTTGAGGGAGGATGAGGGGGTTGTTTACCAGGTGCAGGTGGGCAAAGCTTGGGCATTAGAGAGATAATGTCGCGATGTTATTCATAGTATATACTAAATTGATAAAAGCTATTGTGGTTGTAGGTCTTCTGATGGCACTTTAGGTAATGGCCTAGAAATTTCTTACTGCAGCAGGGAATTGCAAGCTTATCTCAATAGATAACTGTTGTCATTTAAGTTTGCTTTACAGCATCCATGAGAAAGTGATAACCATTTTGGTGTAATAGCTTTTATTCCTTGGAGAGCGAGAGCACGGCACTAGCTAATAATTAGGTTATTTCTATGTAAGGAACTCTTAACCATGTACAGTATGGTTATTCATTTGAAAAAATTGAACAAAAGTACAACACTGGGTTGTTTGGTCCTTATGAATTGATAAATATATAAATTTTTTCTTAATTCTAATCTTTTCCCCCTTATATTCTGTTTTATGGTTTGAGAAATCAATTTAATCAATCATATAACATGTATTCTGTAGGGCCATTCTACCATCCAGAACAGAAATTGAAGCCCTTAAGAAACAATGTGGTGGCATTCCTTTGAAAATCTGCCTTCTCACAGAGGGACGGGTCAGTCTCTTTTCCTTCGACAAGGTGCAACTTCCTGTTCTACCCTGAATTTCTGGCTCCAGTATGACATTTCGCAATGTGGGCTGAGGAGAAAGGAAGCTAAGGTTAACACCAAGAGATTGGGATGTTGTTACTTGTATGATACAGTGGTGTGCAAGAAAACTGCAACTTGAATAGCAGATCCAATAATATTGGACTGCAATGTTGTGAGATACAAAAATTTGCAAGAAAACTACAGCTGGTGTGGTTAGTATGATCATGTACAGCGATCGGCTTGGTGATCACATCTGGAGTTTATTTCTGACCAAACTGAGTATGGTTTTGATGCTAGTCCATGTTTTGTTTACCATAAAATGAATCTAAGGGCAATGGCCAAGCAGCAATACTTGCAAGTTTGTAATTTTAGACTATAGAGAATAAGAGAGCTAGAGAAAGTGTCTGGTTGGATGGATTATGTATAATAATAATAACTAGAGGACTTGTGATTAGAGTAAGAAATAGTATATATGTGCTTACCATGCTTCATTAAATTCTTTAATTTTAGTGTTGATTTCGTGGACTGTCAGATTTGATTTCTATCCGGTGGTTTCATAAGTGTCCAAGTTTTGTTCTTGGGTTTTGTTTATGTTGTTCTGTCATTTGATAGGAATCCTTTGCAAATGAAATCGGCAAAGTGTGGGAGGTAAATGGGACGACCAAGGGCTATTGCAATTTGCAGTTATTCACATGATGGTGCTTCCTGCTCTGTAGACAAATGTTATCGGTCCAGAAACTTAAGCGTGAAGGGTCCCACTGATATTATTTATTGATCAGTTTAACTAGTGCGTTAGTTCCTGATCTGGCTGCACATACGATGTACTTTATCCATCATCTTGTGTTGAACATACCCCAATTTTCCCCTTAAGTAAATATTCATTGACAATGAGTGATTAGGTATGAAAAATGTGAAAGCAACTTTTTTCAAGAAAAGGGCATAATGGTAAGTTTGCGATGAAGGACAAAACATGAAATTGGTAAAATTATTTACAAAATAAAATGAAATAAAATCCTCATGACAAATAATAAATATCAACAATGCAAGGGATTAATAAAATTCTTGTGGATGTATTTTTTGAAATTTGGGCATTTTAACATCAATGCAAGGAGTCGGACCCACCAATAGTTGAGAGAAGGAATGACCCTCTGATGCATGCGATAGTGGTCACGATCACCACCGTCACGCGCACATACTTTTGTCTTGGTCCTCGTGCTATCTTTTAAGATATGGTTTTATCTTCAAAATATTTAAAGTTTGAGAGAAGGCTCGTTGCGGGCTGCTTATAATTATGCTTCTGAATCATGTTATCATGTATGATGATGCAATCTTATGATCAAGAAATGACCCTTAACATGCCTAGCATTAAGAAAGAAAAAGCGAATCAAGGGTGTGATGTTTCCTCGATGTGGAAGGTGACCTTCAAAGACTAGACTAAGGGATATGGCTTTTCCCTGACGTGAAAAGTAACTCATAAGATCATTCTCCAACATGGGAAGTGAGCCATAAGATCATTTAGATCATTTTTCAATGTGAAGAGCGACACCGTACCCCTCAACCTAGGGCGGCAACAACCGTCAGTCTGAGCTTGGTACAATCAATTTCTGAGGGAGGGCATTGCAAGTAGCACAGGCTGAGGATCAAGTTCAGATAAAGTAAAGATTACTTAGATAATTGTTTGATGTTATGTGTCCATTACTTGTTGATGTTTGTGATGCGTAGTATCCCTCTTGTATACATGTCCATGGCATATCAATGTTAGAGTAAAGTGTTATTTTGCTTCTAAAATTATAAGTGTGTTTCCTTTAGTTTTGAAATTTTGAAATTAGCTTTTTGCCTAAAATTACATTTTGTAGGTTTAATAAATTACAATGACAACTTCAGTCAATGTTATATTTTACTTAACGTGGCACGCTTAATTTCATGGCACGTGGCATAGCATCCCATTCGGATGTAATGGTTGAAGGGTTATTTGAGGAGAAACCAATAACTTCCAAAATATAATTTTAGGGCTAAGAATTAATTTCAAGAATTAAAATGAAATATGCTTTCAGGGCCAAAATAACCCTTTACTCATCCATGTTAAAAAGCATGTAAAAAGAATCCACCTGCTAAAGAGACTTACAAAAAATTAAGCGCCATACAATTGCCAACGAATTCCCTAAATAAACCTGAGGGGGCTTGAGGCGAAAACAATGTCATGTATGCATAAGCCCTATTGAGAAATATCATATTTCTCATCCCTATTTTTCTTTTTCCGTACGTCTCTAGATGGAGAACAGGACAAGAGTGGAGTCGGTTCACGTGCTAGCATTGAGGAGGAAGTCTCAAACCACGACGAGTACCCTGTGGGGTTCGCATGAGTCCATCTGCATCACTGTGCCTAGCTCAATTAACAGTTAGCTGCATCGAAGTGAGAGAACGATGGCAACTGAGAGCGAGGAAGATATATCGGAGCATTATAATGAATGGCTGTGTCAGTGACACCTTCTTGGGAGGAAGACTTGGCCTTGCGGACCCACCGTAGACTAGAGCGCATATATACAACTTGAGCAACTTGATAGGGCTTGTGATATTTTTACCTCGATGCTGGCAGAATTGATTTTTTTGTCTACCCTTATGTCCGGATGATTTGCTTTTTGTCACGACTGAGAAAGTGTCCATTTTGAACGATGAATTAGGAGGTTTCTCCTCATCCAACTTTTTTAATGTGAGGATAATTCATTTTAAATAGTTTTAATTATTCTATAAGTCTATATATTTCATTAATTTTAATAAGGTTCATATAATTTAAAATTTTTTAATTAAGTTTCTATTTTATAAAACTTTTAATTGAATTTTTATGAATAATAATCGTTAAAAAAAAAGAATATATATATTTTGTAGAATTCTTCAACAAAATCAAACATAAAGATTTTATAGACTAAAATCAAAATTTAATTATTTTCAGGGTTAAAAATATATTTAATTTAATTAATAAATATTTATGATAGCTATGATTACAAATAATAAATATTTAAATAAGAACAACATTTATTTTTAATTTTATAAACAAATAATTAACAAGCATTTTCATTTTATTATAATTTTACTATTTTCTGTTCAATATTTACTTAAAAATAGAATTATTTATAATAATGAGATAATAATTTTGTGTAATAATGTTATATCTTATACAATGTCACGCTAAATATTGTATAATATTAAATTTTTAATTGATCAAATACTATTAGATTTTATATTATTAAATCTTATCCTATTGAATTTTATTCTATAGGTATACATGAGCCTTTAGAGGGGTGGGTTGCAATTATTGAATAAAAAAAAGGGTGCAATTCAGCAAAACTGGAAGGGTGATTTTTATTATCTACGCAATTATTCAAACCAATTCATGTTTAGACTAAAAACATATTTAAGTTTTATTAAGTTTATATTACTTACAATTATAATTTACACCAAATATAATTTATTATTTACTTTAATTTTGTAATAATTATTATTAACTTAATGAAACATACAATTTGAAAACTTGTAATCTTCTAAGATGTGTTTTTAGAAGGAAAAAATTGCGGATAAATTCTTCATTATTGAGCTCAATATATAATTTTACATATATAATTCAATTATGAAAAACTTATTTTATTTTCAACGGACCATACACCATAATTTGAAAAAAGAAAAACAAAAAAGATAAGTCGGGACACTGCATCCCCTTGAAATGTTCAAAAGAAACCCAAACTTGAACTACTTTAGAGACTACACTTCAGGAAATTTGAACAACTGCACGTGATTAAGTATCTTCTCTAGATTCTGAAATGATGATCCATCAGGGGCAGAAGAAGCATCCTTTGCCAATTTCTTCAATTCCAAGGCCTTCTCCCTCATCTCTTGACCCTTTTCTCCATCCATCAACTCCCTCACAAGGCTTTCAATTTTGTCCCTTCTAACATCCTCTATCTCAAATCCAATCCCCCACTCCTTGCAGCAAAACCGACAATTGGTTTGTTGCTCAGCAAAAAAAGGCCAACAAATCATTGGCACACCACCACAAACACTTTCCAAGGTTGAGTTCCAACCACTGTGTGTCAAAAACCCACCAATTGCAGGGTGAGCCAACACTTGCTCTTGTGGACACCAACTTGCTAACAGTCCTCTAACTTTGGTCTCTTCCACAAACTCATAAGGTAACACAGCATTTTCACCAGCCACTAGGTCTGGCCTAATGACCCACAAGAATGATTTGTTGCTATTGGCTAGTCCCCAAGCAAACTCTATCAATTGGTCACTTGTCATAACAGTGATGCTACCAAAGTTCACATACACCACTGAATCTGGTTCTTTGTTGTCCAGCCATTCAAGACACTCTGGCTCCTCCTTCCAAAGGTTGGATCCAATGACTTTCAAGTCCTTGTCTGTCACATGATTTAGTTGAAAATTCAAGGGACCAATGGTGTAGACAGGAGGTAAATTATTAATTTTGGAGGAGCATGCATCCAAAATATCATGGTCTAAGGCATCAAACGTATTTATTATGATTGCAGAATACTTTGTAGCTCTATCACACTCCCCTATGAAGTAATTGAGCATAATATCATCTGGGTCTGTGGTTCTGATGAAGCTGGGAAAATCCCTCAATCGAATCTCTTTTATTCCTGGCACCCAATTGACGGTAGTCTCCAAATGCCCATTGGTGACGTCTGCATATCGAGCACATAATTTGCTTAGTTTTTTTTTTTAATTCTTTTGGTGCTAACATAATTTACTTAGTTAAACTCAAATAAACAATGTTCTAATTGCTTTTAGGCGAGATTATATAAACTCATTTCTCATTTAAAATAGTTTATTGTTAAAATTTTGTAAAAATTCTTTAGGAAAAAGAACAGTTTTACCTTTAACATTAAACTTTATTAAAAAAATCATTAATTTGATATAAATGACCCGGGACTTATTTAACATAAAGAGTAGAGTTTCATAAATCAAACATTCATTAATAAAAAGAATTCAAATTTGATAATCTGTCAATGTAAAAAAAGTTATATACAAACATCTAATCATATAATATTATATTAGTAAAAGTATTTAGCTAAATAGCCTATTATCTTAAAAGGCTTACAAATATAAGTATATAATGGAATAGAACTTGATTGTGAAATTTAATTAACTTTAATAAGAAGATAGATATTTAATAAGTTTGGAAATTAACAATTCATATGATATATGTTAGCAATTAAGAAGAGTTCATTTTAGTTGCTTTTCAACTTAATAGAACTGGATTGTGAAATTTTAATTACAATTTCATATCTTACTCTAAACATAAAAATTGGAATTGTGCTGTCCAATTTCAATTTCAAGTTTCAACAGCATGCTCAATTTCATACATCAAACAGAACATAATGGAAAACTATTTTGGAAGATATAATTATTTTTCTAAAAAAATTATCAACAGAGGTATTAATTATAAATTGTTTCTGATTCATAATAAACTAATCTAAAAACTTTAATTCATGTTCGTTTAGGATTCTTTCACATCCAAACCCGCGTTGAAGCCATATTTTCATTTTGTTAAGAGTGTTTTTGCATTTGTTAAAATCTTAAACAAATTGTACCCAATGTGTATATATATAACCGAACATGTCCTGACGTGTTTACGGTAAAAGAAATCAATAAACCTTTGAATTTGGACTTTTAAGCAAGCAAGTGCAGTTGCTTCTAAACAATAAATATATTGACACTAGCAGAAACCTATTTACTATTTATATTGGCAATCTCTTGAATTTTAAGATCACTTTTTTTGCCCTTTCAAGGGTTAAAGGGGCAAAAGCCCAAGCAAAAGAATTGATTGTATACCAAGGAAATTCTTTTTTTTTTTGAGAACAGTACATAAGAATTTAATCTTTTACTGCTTAGGGTTTGGATTTTTTTTGGATAAAAATATTTTTTAAAAGAATTATTTTTCCACATATTCTAATAATTTTTTAAATATAATTTAAAATAATATATTTTAGAAGCAAACAAGAGTAGTTATTTCAAAAAAAAATTTGATTTTAATTTTTTTAATTATATAAAATTTAAGTTTTATAATCACTTTCTCTAAAAGTTAAAACAAATGCACCCTATTCAGAAAATACCCCAATATTTATTGTAACGAAAACAAATCTGCTTAATAAAATGTTTAGAACTTCTTAATTCGATTAATTACCAAATCTTATAGTAAGACAAAAACAAAAAAAAACAAAATAACAATATCCGAAAGCTATTATTTGTGATTATAAATTTATAATACCAAAAATCTCTTACCTTTGAGGGGTACTAAGCCTTTTTCAACAAGTTGACGATACTGCATGTAGCAAGTGAATCCACAAGCACTAGCTGTCCACAACATCACCACAGGGATGCCCAATTCTTCACCAGCAGGAACAGTGAAACTCATGGCACCGTCAGAGATTAGGCAAGTAACAGGAGGAATATCATCTGGGGCATCACAATTGAGCCTGGAAATTAGGCTTATAAAGTGAGGCAAGCAATATTTGCTAGTGGAATAACACAAGGAAGGTATGTCCTGTGTTGCATCCACATGATTATCATTGTTATTAGGCTCATCAGGAAGACCATCTGGGATGGTCTCAAAATGGAATGAGGGTAGGCCTTTGAGGGAATCAGGGCCTCTTGATTTGAGGAGGCGTTTGTGGTTGTACTCAGTGTTGACAAAGGTTATGTGGAAGCCTCTATGGTGAAGGAGCTTTGCTAGTTTGAGCATTGGGGTTATGTGGCCTTGTGCTGGGTATGGGATGCACACAACATGAGGCTTTTGATTCATTGTGTTCAAAGAACCCATTTTTTTTCAATTGGATTGAAAGAAAGTGCTCTTTCAACCAAAAGAATGGCAAGATTACTTGTTAGCAAGATGTGGGGAGTTAATGTCTTGCTTGCACCAGATTTTATAGGGAGACGGGAGAGAGAGGTGGTATTTATTATCAAATTAATGTGTTTGGTACTTCCAATAATGGTAGCATGCATTAAACTCTTTTTACTTCATATGTCCAAAATAAAAAAAATAAATTAAGAAAATAATAAATATATTTTGATAATAAAAATAATGTATGAGTGAACTATATTAGTCCTATTAAAATATAAATTTACATAATTATAATATTAAAAAATAAGATACAATTAATTAGAGATAATATTAAAAATAAAAATTTAATGTTTCTTAATATAATAAATGAATATATGTTTTGCGATAAAAAAATAAAGAAAAGTGAACATATGGAGTAAAAAAGAGAAAGTATGATATGGATTTTATATTTAAATAAGGTTAAATTAACCTATTAGTTCATATATTTTTACCAAAATTTTTATTTAGGTTTCTATGGTTTGACGATTCGCTATCAAATTCCTAGACGTAACAAACATTTGTTGCCAAAAAGAAAGGATATTTCTTGATTTTATCTATTGCCAGTTCCATATAGATCGACTTAAACTCCTAATAGATTATAATGTTTTCAAATTATCTTTGAAATTCATCACAATAAACATTAATTAAATCTTTAAATAATTGAGAATGATTAGGATTGGTCCATATGTGTCAGATAACCCGTGACAATTGTTTTCTTATAATGATGTTATTTTGGCACATAAAAAGTAAGTATTTTTGAGTGTTCATTCAAATCTAAAAATAAAGGAAAAAAAAATGAAGGGTGTTAAGATAAGTGTCTCATAAAATTTAAGAATAATAAATTGAATACCTACATAAAATATAAGGTGATAGGTGTTAAAAAAATATTTCCCTTTTTTATAATAGTACTACTTTTGGTATATTGGTATGAGGTGATGGCGGATTCTCATTTTTATATTATATTAAAATTAAAATCTTTCTTCCCAATATAATATTTATCTTTTTTCTCAATCATTAACTAATGCTCTGAGGCATTGGGTAGAAAGTGTCAAACACACTGACACAGACACGCATGTGCTGTTTAAGAAGAAATATCATAACTAATTTAAGACTAGAACGTTACTGTATTAAATCAAAGATTGCGTACGAAGAGGAAGTGACGTACCGAGAGACGAGTGCATTTCACGGAGATGGAATGTGCTGGCCGACTATCAGAGCGAGAGTTTGGAAAGAGTAAGATTACTAATTATTGATTTGATTTGATTTATTAAATTTTATGCTTTTGATTATTATATAAAATATAATTTAAATTGCTTTGAAGATTAATTTTTATATTTAAAATATAAAATAGAAAATAAATTGATTTCATTTGTATTTAGGCTTTCAAATCAATTCAATTTTTATTAAATTTAATTTGATAAGATTTGACAAATAAAATTATTTGAGTAAAATACAATCCTAAAAGTAGCATTGTCAGCAACCTAGTAAAAAATGTCATGAACTTTAGAATGGTTAGGAAGCAACCTAGTAATTTCTTTTTAGAGTTGTGTTATTTGTATTTATTAATTATGGAATATTAATAAATTAATAACGTTTATTATTAAATGAGATATGATCGTATTATGGATGAGGTGTGAATTGATAAATGCAATAGATAAGTCCAAATAATTATTATTCTTCTTTTTATCATGTACGAAGTTTTTCATCAATAAAATCATCATGGACCTATTTGGGATTTACTTCTTAAAAAGTTATACATCAATATTAATTCAACCATATATGACCACATCAATAAAAGTATTTGATTTAAGTACTCACTATTTTAAAAGTCTTATAAAGGAATGCATATGGGTGGATTACTATGTAAAATACTTTCACATTGTTTGTTTATCAAAACTAATCTCTAAATATAATAGTAATTTTTTTTTGAGAGAATCACTATTTTATCCTCCAAAACATCATATAATTAACAAAATAACTTAGAAGAAACTGTATTCACCATGGACCTCCAAAGACCCATCTAAGTTTGATAAATTTACCTAAATATCAATTGATCTCTATTTTTTACTAACAAAAGTAATTATTTTATGGACTATTTTCAAAGATGTGATCTTTTGAGGGTTAAATGATTTCTATAGTATCAATTTGACATAAAAATAGGCTATATTTTCAAAATATGATCTTTTAGGACTAAACTTGACATAAAACATAAAATGTAATCACTTCTATTAATAACAATGGAAATCAGTTAATTTGGGTGAATTTGTCAAACAAAGTGATTCTTTGGGCTATGGACAAATACAATTTCTTTTGAGAACTATTTCATCGGCTGCATAATCTTATGAGGGCAAAATGATAATTCTCCCTAATTTTCTATTATCTTTAAACAGTTTTTATATTATAATTTTAACTTTTAGAAAAGCATATTTTTATACATTTTTAGTAACTATATTTAAAAAATATTTAAAGATATAAAAAGGCATGAAAAATATATTTGTTTTATAAACTAATTGAAATAATCTTTAGTCTTTTCAAACAGAAGTATCTAGCGACAATATACTTAAAAATCATTTTCCTTTTATGAAAATAATCTTTAGAGTTTAGTTCATTACAAAAAAGACAATAAAATCGCAAGTAAACTGTAGGTCTTGATAATTTTAGTGTGGGCAAGTTGAATCATCAATGAAAAATGTTCAACTTTTGATTTTATCAAAGACTAAATTAATACTTTAATTATCGTGACTAACTTGTTTAATACTGAAATTATCATAAACCAATTTAGAGATTTACTCTAAAATAATCTTTAGTCTTTTCAATGAGCAGTTGTAAAAGATAGTCTCTAGCCCATCTTTAGCCATTCTTTCTTCCTCTC
>JAMLFY010000599.1:0-28784 GCA_030441495.1 Dalbergia oliveri
ACTTAACATCATTCCAATGTCTTCTACTTAGATAAGGGCTAAACATAACCTTACTAACAAATGTATAGAAAAAGTTATATCTAGTCACTAGTGTTAACAAGATACATTAGTGTCCCAATAACACTAAGATATGGTATTTCAAAATCAAGGAGTTTTTCATCGTTTTCATGAGGTGAGGTCGGAGTGGATCTTTATCTACATCAAGTGGTGATACAATCATCATTGGGGTACTCAATGGATGTGCTTCATCCACATAAAATTGTTTTATTTCTTCATATAATTTGATTGATGATAACAAATATTCCATTTATCAAATGTTCAATCTAGAAGCTAAGAAAAATTTTATCTTGTGTGCCAGGTTCTTTTCTTAAATCATCGTCAACATATACAACAATTATAACAAATTTAAATTCAAATCTTTTTATAAAAATACATAGACAAATTAGATATTTTTATACAGTACTCTAACGAATATTGATTAACGATTCATACCACATATGTCCTTATTGTTTTAATCCATATAAGGATTTTGAAGTCTTATTAAACAAACTTCAGACAAATTTTATATGGCTCAAGTATTTTAAATCATTCAATATTTTCACGTAAATTTTGCTTTTCGTGAGCCATATAAGTAAGTTATATCTATGCATATTCATTTAGATGCATGTCCAGTTTTTTATTTACTACTAGACTAATAAGATATCTAAGTGCAATAAATCTATAGCAGCAAAATATGTCTTCATTTATCGGTACAAGATTTTTGTGAGAACCCTTATACTACAAATTGTGCTTTATATATTTCAACTTCATTTTCACACTAATTATTGCCACATGTGAATGGTTTAATGAGGTAGCAGTGAATGATTACTTTACAGACTGCCGTGAGATTACAATATTGCCACATGTGAATATATAATCTATTTGTAATTGAGCTTTATGAGGATCAGAAAGATACCCTACATCAGCATATATCACCAATTCTATCTTTTCTCCTTTTGAGTAAATTAAATCCATATATGATTTACAACTAAGACAACAAAGGATATTTTTTATTCAATTCCAAAAGGCTCAACCCAAGGATACAGAGAAAATAAAGGAAGAGGAAAGAAAATCAAACATACAGGAAGAAACAAAAAACACCTGTTAGGACACTTGTCTCTACTCTAGATGACACCGCCTACATTCATTCAAGACATAGGAATATTTAGTGATGCCATCTACTACTTTCCTTACCTATGATTTATACTCTGAACCACCGAACTTGTATCATCCTTACCATGAAGCTGCATATTCGGTCATCCTACGTACCTCTTAACACCAGCTTCAACATTATGGCAGTATGTCTTATGCTGAGCTAATTAGTCATGTTATGGTTAATGGAAGAGATCCAAAACTTTACGCATAGGAGTAGCCATAAAAGAGGTCAAACATAGTTTAGCTTTTGAAAGATTATTTTATTTCTTGTCTCCCAAACGGACCATATTATTACAAGTAGCAGCATGATAGCCATAGTTTTCTCTGAAAGCCTCAAAGTAAGCCTTACACTACACTACCTTCCACTGTCAAACGTTACTTCTGGGGTGTTGTCTTTGAGGATCCTAGGCTCCCAGCTTATAGTACATCATAGTCACTAGGTCAAAATTGGCATAGTGTTAATAGGGTATCTCAATCAATTTATGCAAAATCATGTGGAGGCTCTTTGGAAAGCGGTGAAAAGTATTATAAGGAATCTTATTGGCCCTAGTGATTTTGATTTACATTTATAGCTAGCCTTCTATTGATCATAGAATCTCAAATTATAGTTATTCTGATTGGGCCTTAGATTTGGATGACCAAAAATCCGTGTGTGGCTATTGTGCTTGTCTTGGTCGCAATCTCATTTCATGATTCTCAAAGAATAAGAAGCAATATAATGAGAGCAAATTTAGCTAATAGGACAATATAACGTTCAACTTTTTTTCCGTTAGGCCTGAATGGTGACAGAAGGAGCGGCGGTGACGGAAGAAGAAAAAGACCAATTGAATCGTAGTAAGAAAAAGGTGAGAAATGACAATGGATGTTTTGAAGGCCCCTCTTCCAGGGTGGCTTAAGTGGAAGAGTGGATGTTTGACCAAGAGCCATTGCATGCGGCTGCCAAGAAAATTTCCTACACTGATAGAGTGAGAAATGGTTGGGATGGTAACACCCATCATAATGAAGTTTCTGGAATGGAAGAATCCGATGAGGAGTCCTCGGAGGATGATGAAATGATCTTGGAAGAGTTGGAACTGAGTCAGGCAGAGAGAAATAGGCGGAAAGAGGAAAGGAAGAGGCATAAGGCTATTCCTGAGATTTTTGTGGATAAACTCCCTAGCGGAATCAATATAACCATGAATAAGGCAGAGAAGAAAAGGCTTCATAGGCCCTGGAAATCCACCCTGATTGTTAAACTCTTGGGGCGTTGTATTGGCTACACGTTGCTGAAACGGAAGCTGGAAAGATGTTGTGGATGTGAGCAATGACTTCATGGTGAAGTTCTACTCTTTACAAGATTATGATTTCGCACTGGAAGGAGGGCCTTGGCTTGTGTTTGATCATTATCTGTCAGCGCGTAAATGGGAGCCAATGTTTGATCCCGATGACGCTCCCATTTCACACATAGCTGCCTGGGTTAGACTTTTAGACCTCCCAGTCGAATATTATGATAAAAGCCTACTTGGCCATGTGGGTAATATTATTGGAAAAACTCTGAAGGTCGACATGAACACAGCTAGCCAAGCAAGGGGAAATTCGCTCGTATTTGCGTTGAACACGATCTGAATGAGCCACTTGAATCTCAATACCAAATTGAAGGAATTCCTACCTCATTGAATATGAGGGCCTTCATATGGTATGCTTTGGCTATCGTAAATTTGGGCATGCTCAAGAAAACTGTCCGAAGATGAAAAAGAATGAACACCATCCTAATCAAATGGAAGCTTCCGTCCGCACTCAGCCACAAAATGCATGGTGCAGCCCCACCCCCCCTAGAATTTGAACAGACAATCTAGCAAGGCGACAAGGGCAGTCTTGGAAAGAGCAAACCAAGGATAAAGGCAGTTTGGGTAAAGCAGTGGAAGATGCCAAATTTGGCCCCTGGATGCTAGTACAAGGGCAACGACACACTAAGAAAGTGGCAAAAGGAATGCTGAGAATTCTCAACCTGACACTTGTACAGTACAAAACCAGGTTGATGAGACAATGGCAGGACAATCTTGATTTGAAGCATTCAATTGGAGGAATCTCCAAAACCCAAGGAGGTAGGTCACCACTCCCAAACGACAAATAACGTTACAAATCCTAAGATAGCCATACCAGCTGAAAAGAATAGGGATTTTGCAGCAGGAAGACAAATGTGCAAGGAGAAAAGATAGAGAATAATAAATTAGGCCGACTAGAATAGTCAAGCCAAACCCAATCTAAAAGCTAGCCCAAAGCCTCACCCAAATAGAAAAACCATATGCAAAATAATCATGACCCACCTGAGACCCAAAACATGGCCCTAACCCAATGTAACCAAACAAATGTACCAGCCAACCAAGCTCTAGTATCGTCTCATGATAATGCCACCAGCCCAAACAAAGACTTCACCATAGACTTTCAACCCTCACCTGAACCAACTATTGTACCTGACTCCCAGCCAACACCTTTTTCAAACCCAAAACCCCCAGACCCACCTCCCATTTTAGAAGAAAACACAGACTTAGAATGAAGATAATGGCCTAAGTGATATCAATAGGATGCAAAGGGTGATTCAAAACCTGATGATGACATGGCCCTTATGGGCGACATTGATGAAGCCCCAACTCTTGGGGCAGATGATATGCAATTTGCTTGATCG
Organism: Dalbergia oliveri; assembly: GCA_030441495.1. NCBI lineage: Eukaryota > Viridiplantae > Streptophyta > Magnoliopsida > Fabales > Fabaceae > Dalbergia > Dalbergia oliveri. The sequence continues at coordinate 3,860 of JAMLFY010000599.1, forward strand.
GCCTATTGGGCTTACTCTTTTATAATTTCTTTTTTATGATTATTTTATCTTGGAACTGCAAAGGGATTGCAAGCCCCAATTTCACTAGGTGCTTAAAGGATATGGTGAAAACGCTCAAACCCGAATTGGTTATTCTTATGGAAACTAGATGTAGTGGAGACAATGCTAGGTAGGTAATTTGTGGGCTAGGTCTTCATCACTCCCTATGTGTTGAGGCTAGAGGTTTTTCAGGGGGCATTTGGCTCCCGTGGACTAATACTAAGATCTCTATTACTCCCATCACTCTCAATGATCAGTTCCTACATGCTTCCATTAACAAAGAAGGAGAAGCTCTGTGGGAGATTGTTACGATTTATGCCAGTCCACAAGAGAATATCCGAAGATAGTTGTGGCACAAAATTATTTAATTGATTTTTTCTGCTCATAAGGAATATTTGGTAACAGGGGACTTTAATGAAATTGCAGTTGCAGACGAAAAGAAAGGTGGGGCTTCTGCTGATCTCCATAAATGCCAGAAATTTGTTGATTGGATCAATGAGTGTAGGCTGGTTGATATGGGGTTTTCAGGTTCACGCTTCACCTGGAAAGGACCGAAATGGCAAGGTCTGCAGAAGGTCTTTAAGCGCCTGGATAGAAGTTTGTGTAGCAGCCTCTAGAGAACGAGATTCTCTGATGCCGAAGTTACTGTTCTATCTCGGATGAATTCTGATCATCACCCTTTCTTGTAAACTACTATGGAAATAAATGGTTGAAGGCCAACAGACCATTTGGTTTTGAAGCAATGTGGTTGGAACACCCAGACTTCCAGTCCTTCCTCAAGTCCTCTGGAAAATCCAGACTACTCTTCCTCTAGCCATTGTTGACCTGACCCCTAAGCTGTTAGAGTGGAATCGGAGTGTGTTTGGCAACATCTTAAACAAAAAGACAGCTAATAAATCGGATTGGAGGAATACAAAGTCTCCTCAATATGGGTTTAGTGAGTTCCTTGATAATCTGGAGCGAGAACTTAATGAAAAGCTAGATAACATTCTTAAACATGAGGAAGTGTTCTGGCAGCAAAAGTCATTGCTAAATGGATTGTTGATGGGGATCGAAACACTCGATATTACCATACCAAGATTATCATCAGAAGAAGAAGAAATAAAATTAACTTTCTCCGGGAAGTGTCAGGCCAATGGATTGATGACCCTGACTAGATTCAAATGCATATTACAGCATACTTCAAATCCTTGTTTTCGACTGATGGTGTGGAAAACACAACTCTGACTTCTTCCATCTCCTACCCTACTAGCATGATCCATTTTCTCCTTTCCCTTGATAATCCTATCACTACCTAAGAGATCCAGACAGTTTTCTTCAGCATAGGCTCTGTTAAGCCTCCAGGGGATGATGGCTACCCAGCTGCATTCTTTAAAGAGAACTGGAATATGGTGAAAGACACATTCACTAACTATATTTCCTCTATTTGGCAGAACCTGACAAAGTCCAGGCTATCAATAACACCCTTATTGCTCTCATTCCAAGACTGAGAATCCTGAATTCATTAACCAGTTTAGGCCCATATCTCTCTACACACATGTCATAAAGTCATTACCAAGGTGATCATTGACAGATTGAAGCCTTATCTTGACCATTACATATCCCCCTTTCAATCCAATTTCATTCTGGGAGGAAAATCCATGACAGCATCATTGTGGCCAAGGAAGTAATGCACTCCATGAAAAAGGTGAAGAAAGGTAAAGGCCTTATGCTATTAAAATTGACCTTGAAAAAGCTTATGATCGTCTGGAGTGGGGCTTCATCAGCCAATGCCGTACTGAGTTTAAGACCTCGCCTCATTTAATTTCTGTTATTATGAACTGTATAACCTCTATTTCTTTTCAAATCCTCTAGAATGGAGAAAAGACAGATAAGTTTGTTCCCTCCAGAGGTATTCGACAGAGGGACCCAATGTCACCATACATAATCGTCATGTGCATGGATAAATTATCACATCTAATTGAGGAAAGAGTGACTAATAGATCCTGGAAACCTGTTCGAATTGGAAGAAGTGGTGTTTCTGTGTCTCATTTGATGTTTGCGGATGATCTCATCCTTTGGGGAGGCTTCTACCAATCAAATGGCTATCATGAAGGAATGCTTATCTATCTTTTGTGGAGCCTCTAGACAGAAAGTCAATCATCAGAAAACCTTCATTACTTATTCCCGAAAGTTCCCAGGCAAGAAAGAGTGGAAATCAATGGGCTATGTGGCTTTAAAGAAGCTAATGAAATTGGTAAATATCTTGGGTCCAACTCATTCATGGAAGAAATTCTAAGAAAGCCTTTGGGTAGATTCTGGAAAATGACAAAGGGAAGTTTCAGGGCTGGAAGTCTCAATGCCTCTCCATGGCGGGCAGAATCACCTTGGCCCAGGTTGTTATAACTCTTAGCCAACCATGTTATGCAGAGTGAGTTACTGCCTAAAGGGATATGTAATTATATTGAAAAGGCACAAATAAACTTTATATAGGGTAGTATAAATGGGATCAAGAAACCTCACCTTGTGGCTTAGGAAACTATTTGCCACCCAAAACACTTAGGAGGGCTGGGATTTAAGAGAATTCAATATATGAATCAAGCTTTCATCTCAAAACTCAGTTGGCAACTCCTGTTGACCCCCACTACCTGTGGGCCTAGATAATAGCTAGCAAGTATAATATGGCCAAGCCATTGGAGAGGATTTTAAATGCTAGATCCACTAATTTGTCCTCATGGAAAGCCATTGTGGATAATTGGGATTTTCTATCATCCCATATCTCGTATAATGCAAATGGGTGCACTATTTTTTGGACTGATAATTGGGCTAGTAATATTAGGCCTCTGTTTCCAAAGCACATATGCCGGTTCCACCAATTAATTTGTCTCTCAAGGTTGCTGACTTAGTTGACTCAAATGGGGAATGGAAATTCAATACTCTGAGCCATTTTCTTGAACCTGATATTCTCGATCTCCTTCGGCCAATCATTCCACCTAACCCCTTTGATCCTCCTACTACAATCTGTTGGAACCTCACAACTAATGGAAACTTCTCTACAAGGAGTGCATATAATGCACTCACCAGTATAGATATTCCTTATCTTGGACCGTGGAAAGAAATTTGGAAATGGAAAGGGCCCCAGAATTAAAGTCTTCCTTTGGATAGTTTCTCATAACCACCTAATCACAGCTTATAGGCGTCACAAGTGGTATGCAACCAGCCCTATCTATCATCTTTGCCTTGACCATATAGAAGATGTTGCTCATGTTTTGAGGATTGCCCTACTGCATCTAGGGTCTGGATTCACTTGCTAAAATCATCAGTTATTCTAAATTTTTTACTTTGGAAATATCTCACTAGATTGAGGCAAATTTTAATTATCAATGGGGTTACAATGACCATTATAATTGGGCGATGTGTTTGCCATGACATGCTGGAGGCTGTGGAATTGGAGAAATAAGGAGATATTTGAAGCTCAATTCACCAGGCCTATAGCTGCTCACAACCTCATTTTGGAGCAAGTTAATTGTATTAAGAAGGCTTTCAACTGAAATCGAGGGGGTGATGTTAGAACTATTGGAAAGCTTCGCCTAATGATTGGATCAAACTTAAATCTGATGGTGCTATGAAAGGAAACCTCATAATGGCAATTTGTGCTGGGGTCTTTCGGAACTCAATGGGTTAATAGATCCTTGGCTAATCTAGGAAAATTGGTACCATATTTGCCCATCAGTTGAAATCTGGGGCATTTTGATTGGAATTCAATTAACTTGGACCTTGGGATTCAAAGGAATTATTGTTGAATCAGATTGCAAGGTAGCGGTGGACTTAATTAATGGTAAAGACACAATGGACTTAATCAATGGTAAAGACACAATGCCTTCCCTATCCACTCTTATTCAACGCATTGAGGCTTTGATTCGAAAGAACGGGAGTTGAAGATCGTGTATATTTACAGGGAGGCAAATCAAGTGGCGGATGCTTTGGCAAGAATTGATAATGGGGATAACTATCAGACTATAATATGGAATCAACCCCCTCCTATTGTTTCTACTGTGCTGTTGACTAATGCTTTTGGGGCTTCCTTACCCCGTGTGCTAAGCTAGCTCTTGCTTGGTTTCTTCCCTGGGCTTCGGCCCTCACTTGTAACCAAAAAAAAAAAGCAATATGATATTTGTAGGTCAAGCACCCAAGTTGAATATAGAAGTTTGGCTTCATTGGTTGTTGATGTCTTCTTCATCAAGAGATTGAGTTGCAGATTCATTTACCTCATTACCTGCTTTTCTAGTAGTGTACTGCGATAACTAGCTAAAGTTTAGTCCTAGCTACTTGTTTTCGGTCCTGGTCTACATTTTCTATACAAATATATTAGGATTTGGACCAGCATTTTGTTCGAGATCACGTTGCCAAAGTTGAATTCAAATTAATTATTTACAAAAATGGCAAGATGGACTTAACCTGCCTGATTAACCCACCTAATCCACCAAAAAGAGTGCACTGGGTTAAGTATTTGAACTTACCAATTTTTTTCAGCTTGTCTAACCCACTCCACCTAACTTTTGGGTTGGGACGGATTTGGCTCACAAGCTATAGAGTCTTTTTTGGTTTTTTAATCTATGGATTTTTTGATAAGCTTATTATGGTTAATTTACAAGGATTTCTTATTAGTTTATTATGGATATAATTGTGTACTTTGTTATGTTTGATTTGTATTATTATTAAATGATTGTTTTTGAATTGTATGAAATTATGTAATTTAATTTATTTTAAGTTTGTATGAATATTATCCAATTGTTTTTAGGTACAAATTCCATTAATTATTTTAAAATTTTTAAGTTTTAAATCTTTTAGAAAAATTGACTCATAGAAATATTAAAACAAATTAATTTTAATTTTTTTTAAAATTAGCAAACCAATACTTCGACTGCACAAAAATGGTTGGGTGCCAGCCAACTCATATTCATATTGCTATCTGTACGCAGTCATATACTAGCTAGCCCAAGCTCCGGTTGTTGCTGATGTTCTTATCGAGCTTGTTTCCTTTGCTTTATTTCATTATTTCAAAAGCAAAGTCATAATTATTTTCGGAGTTTGAGAGGGGATAAAGGGAATAGTAAATCATCATGCGATGGTTATATGTACCTGAAAGAAATATCGTAGTTATAGACTGCTAGTGTTTTGTGCTGTCAGTCGATTGTGATAACAAAATTCTCTATATAAAAATGGCATCTATAATACTTATCATAAAGTGGATAGATTCTAGGGATAGAAGTATTCAATTCATGCAATCAATGAATTCTTAAGCTACACCTTAAGGGTATGTTTGTAGTCTGAATTTTGGAGGGAAAAGGAGGGAAGGAAAGAACTCTAGTGTAAAATTATATTAGGTTCTTCCCTTCCCTTCCTTTCCTTAAGCCCAAACTTACAAACATATCCTAAGATAATTTAATTGAGTAGTTTTGAAGAATTAGTTTATCTAATTTTGCATAGGATAATCACCTGTGAAGGATTTTGAGTTGTGATAAATATTTGGATTCAGATTGCAATTTGACAACGTATGACTTGGCTAGACCAAATGCAATAATGCCTTAACATTACTTTTTCCATTGATTGCTCATCTCTTTTGTTAGATATTTTTCTTTTGTACGTAGTCTATTATGTGGCTTTATTTTTAATCATCTTCGGTATCAATTTCAATCTTTTGTCCAAATATCAACAGGTCTAAACAAATCATTACTTAATTATATGAGAAGGTTCTATTTTTTTTGGGTGAGTTTATTGGCCCCAAATTTCACCAAGTATCAGATTGTTAAATTGGCATTTGGCTACGACCAACAACTCAAGGGTCAGTTTAGGGTTTGGCAAGTTAGAATTAACAAAGTTATGTAAACTTGACTAAGCCTGATTTGTCAAACAACATATCGAAACCTAAGGAAAACCATTTGTGACAAAGCTTAAATATCCAAGTTGGCAAGTTGACACTGACAAAGTTCTTATATTCGATGTTTGATAAGTCAAAATTGAAGTTTGTCATTTGAGACTTAGAAAATTTTAAGATTAAAGAGAGATTAGCAAGACAACTAGAAGCTAATGATGACTAATTCTCGTCTCAAAGTTTAACAAGTCGAAGTAGGATTTGTCGCTGTAGGCTTAGAAAATTTTGAAGGTCCTAAGGATGTAGTATGACCCCAAGATAGGCGTTCGTCAATTGACGATTCCTGACGGTTATTCATTATTGACGGATGCTTGCCGAAGACATGACAAAGTGGTGGCAAAGAATGAATGACAAACTAGAAAACCATCAAAGCCACATGGACAACATCTAAAGGCGGCCGGGACACGTGTCAAGATCCTAGAGTCTTAGGTTGTCTATAAATACTAGTTCTGTACAAATTGTAAAGGGTTGAAATTTTTACTCACATACTCACTCTAAACGTCTCCAGATGACTAAATAGAGTCAGAGTTCATTGAGTATTATTCTTAACCCATTTCCTTACTTCTTAGGACTAGATTGTCTTCAATTTCTATCTTTAATTTCTTTATAATTTTTGTAGACATTTACATTTATCAATCAATTTACATTCTGCAAGTTCTTCTTCCCTTTAATTTGTCAACATAACATTCACACAATCATAACACAAATCACTTTACATCACATTCCATTCCATCCTCATTTCATAAAATATAGTCGACACTTGTTTTTTTTTGGGTGGAGAATCCAAGAGGAGTAGCTTTTTGCTCTCCGAATTGAGATCTTGAAAAGCAAAGGCCGTCACCCAAACTTTTAAAGTTTGTTGATCTATGCTTGGTTTAAAGTAATTTCACCTCCTGCACAAGGAGATTATCAATTATCTGTTGTTGACAATATAAGTGTCAAAATTTGCTATAAACAAATTGGCACGCCCAATGGAATACACTGGCTAAAAAAGAAAAACGTGTCAAACCACCAAAAACAAAGTGTATGCACTTGTGTAGTCACTGTTGTGTCAAACATGTCAAGAGCATCATCTTCATCAGAGGATGGACGAAATGAAGCGAGAACAATCCTCCTCATACTTTGGAGCTTGTCTTGACTCCTCTGAGTTAGACAAATGATAATGTACCATAGACAAGTGTGAACACCACTATCGCGACAACATGGACCCATATGGTCTTCCTAGGTTATGTACCTCCAGGGTACATACCATTTCCCTGCCAAACATTGGAAATCTGCCAAACTTGGAGAATCCATCAAATGTTGGGAACAATTGCGTGTTTAACAATATATATCCGTATAATCATTTGTTTCAGAGTCAGAATATGCCCTGTGTCAAATGTGCCTCAATTTGGCACACATTTGCCACATTTTGGTTTTGTCATCCCTAAATTGATAGGCCTTTTTGTGGTTGGAGTAGGGAATTTGTCATCGACAAACCTAATCCACATGGCAGCCAAACACCGGTCCACTTTCCCTAAAATTCCTAGAACAGGTGTAACAGAACTCCCACAAACACGGTTGATTCAATGGCTGTGTTTCGACAACAAATTGATGAGAGTCATCACGATCTTGTCAATATGTTGACTCAACAAATGGTGATAGTGTTAACGCCTTTGATTGAAATAAATAATACAAGGTTCGAGCAACTTGCTCGACAAATGGGATGTGTGGCTCAAGCCATTACTTTGGATGACAATCCAAATGATCCTATGACGAAACCAATGATCACCTCCAAATGAAAATGACAATGTCGACCCAACTGTCAATTCTTCTGTCGAGGACAAGTGCTGACAACAAAATTCAAAGGGTTCGACAACAAAATGTAGGAGGGCATAATGCGTGCCAAATTCAAAATATTAAACAAAATCAAAATATCACACACGGTGTTGAAACTGTCTCCTGAATAGATTCAAGCTTTAATGTTGGCTTTCCCAACCAACCTCTTTTTATGTCTCATTTCCATATTACAATCAACAGCCGAAGTGCCTCAGGGTTGGAAGATTCCAAGTCCTTGACAAAATTCTTTGGCGAGAATGGGGAGTTGAAGGTGAGCATATTGCTCGATATACTATAGAAATAGGTGAACACTTAAAAATGCATTTTTTCCTTTCTTCTTTAACAAAAAATGCTTTCACATGGTTTTCAAATCTAAAGCCCAATTCTTTTTAACATGGGCCCAGTTCAAAGAGTTTTCATGATCAGTTTTTAGAGGCAAGATGAAGGTCTAGCCTCAACTGACTTGTTTACTATTGACATTTTGGGGAAGTTGAATGATCATTTGGTAGGTTTAGAAATACAAGGAATTGATGTTTTAATCATGTGCAGAGCCTGAAGTTGTCAAAATGGCCATTAATGGTCTAGATTATGATATAAGAAAGAAACTTATTAATTTGCAATTCATAGACCTTGGCCAATTGGTAGAAAAAGTGCATCAAATAGAACAATTAAAAAGAGAGAGAATGAGAAAGAAAACACTTCGTCATGAAAAGGTGGCTTGGCTTATGTCAAAGTTGACTAGTCTAATGACGAGGTCGAAGGTAGTGGTGACGAAGTTAATATGGCTGAATTAAAATTGGGACTCACATATGTTTGTCAGTCCCTAAGGTTTACTAGAAATAAAGAGAAAATGCCATCATCGAAAATTTATTCTTTTGACATTACTAAGGCAGATCAAATATTTGACTTACTTTAAAAGATACACAAATTGTTCTTCTTGAAGGAAAGAAAATTCCTTCAATATCAAAGTTGAAGGGGCAAAAGTTTGGTAAATTTCATCAATCGACTGGACATGCTACTAATAGTTGTGTTCGTTTTAGGGATTTGATCTAAGAAAGCAATCGATGAAGGACGTTTGACATTTGAAGGGAAAGAAAAGCCCATGAAAGTGGACACTGACTTTTTCAAGTTAATTCAAGCTTTGTCGAACAGCCTTTATGGATATTAACATCCCTGGGTTAGGAATGTCTAACCATGAAGCCAAAAGGAAGTTTCAATGCGATTATGAGCTCAACTTCTTTGAAGCTGTCAAACAAATAATATATCCAAAGGCGGGGGTAGATCTCTTGACATTTCTAATCAAGCAAAAGAATAGTGATCGAGATGTTTCTCTTTGTCCGGATGCGATGTGTTTTGATCAGCTAACTGCGACATACAAGAAGCAAAAGATTAGGAAGCTGATTGCTAAGAAAGAGAAGGAAAACTTGGAACTAAAAGAAAAGTGGCAAGTAAGTCAAAATTTGATTTTGGTCCTTTTGATCCTAAGTTTCTTAAACTTGGAACAGGACAAGTCAATTAGAAGATGAAGACTGTCGTGATGATGGATGGCAAGCCCAACAACATGTAAAGTTGATCAAGTTCCTCCTGCAGTTGTTCAAGAATCAATGGGTTAAGAACATCCATCATGCTGACGAAGCTTCATCTTCAAGGAAGAAGAGAAGGCCAAGAAGGAAGTATAACCAAGGACGAAGGATGAATTGAATCCTTATGTCTGGAAAAGAATTGACAAAAAGAAAGGTGACAATCAAGCCAGTCTCATGTGAGCAAGCCCAAATCTCCTAATGGCAAAGGTTTTGTTCCTTTGAAAGATGTCATGCAAGTCCAGAAGGCCAGGTTGTCAAACCTTGAGACCAAATGTCCAAAGTCCTGAGAAACACTTGACAAGAAGTGCCAATTGCACACTAAAGACTGGTGGAATGACAAAATAGTGCCAGAATCCACCCACTATCAAAGGCTAATCAAAATGATAGAGTAATGCTAGAGTATAATCCTTTGATTGAGGATGACTCCTGACAACAACTTTGGCGGGTTTTGATGACGATCTCCATACCATTTTCAACACAAATTTAGTGGGAGTGGTCTCCATCTTACCTATAGAATATGCTGTCGAAGGAGCTTATGCCAAGATGGAAAATGACTATCGATGTTATTATAGGAGATGAATGTGTCTTTGTTTGTGAAGATTTTTGCAGTGATGGGACTTTTGAAAAGCCTGATGAAGTGACTAAAACACCTGGCCAGTGCACATAAAACAACAATTGAAGGAAAGTTGGTCAATAGGGTGCTAGTCGACGGTGGCGCTATTAGTCTAATGCCAGAAAGCATGTGATGAAGTTTGGCAAGAATGTCAAAGATTTGGTGAAGACCAATATTGCTATGAGACATAATGGCAAATTGTAACCCAAAGGTGTGTTGGTTTTGAATGTCAAGGTTGGAAGTGTCGTCAAAAGACAATGTTTGTTGTGGTTCCATCAAAAGCAAGCTATAATGTCTTACTTGGACGAGATTGGATCCATGGAGTTGAAGTAGTACCATCGACATTACATCAAAAGCTCATACTCTGGAATCAAGAAGGAAGCATTGAAGAGGTGGGAGCTGATGAAGCTTTGCTATGTCGAACAACTCATGTAGGCTTCAAGATTTATAACAAGAAGATCAAGATCCTGGAAGTCAAAGGTGAATTCAACCCAGAGAAGATTGACAAATATGTCATTGCAATGAAGGCTTGAAGCTGATACCCTGACGGGGTTAAAATGGTCCAGATGTAGATTAGTATTATGGATTTGTCAAGCCAAATGGCTCATTGTCGGCCTATATGGTCAAACAATTTACATGCATTCCTGATGGTGCATGTAAGATTGTATTTATGATTTTGAACTTTTAGGATTTGAGAATACTTATGTTTTATCTGACAATCTTAGGAGTAGAAATAAAAGTTGTGAAGTGTAGGACCCTCTTGAAGAAATCAACTTAGGTGAAGCTGGTAAGACAAGACTAACTTATATAAGCCAATCGTTGCCAAAGGATTTCAAAGAAGAGCTAGTCGAATTGCTTAAACAATATAGGGATTCTTTCATAGGAATATGATGAAATGCCTGGACTAAGACTCAACTTGTAAACATGAGATTACCCCTGAAGCCCAACAGTTCGACCTGTCAAACAAGGTCGATGATTTGCACCAGAGGTAATGACCAAGATCAAGAAGAAATCGAGAGGTTGCTCAAAGCAAAGTTCATTCAAACAAAAAAGTACGTTGATTGGGTTTCTAATATTATTCCTATTATGAAAAAGAATGGCAAATTAAGGGTGTGTATAGATTTTTGAGATCTAAATAATGCAACCCCAAAAGATGAATATAAATATATATATATATATATATATATATATATATATATATATATATATATATATATATATATATGCATATGGACATGTTATCGATGCTAATTAATAAGGTACTTAGTTTTATGGATGGATATTCTAGTTATAACCAAATTTTTATTGCTGAAAAGGATGTGTCGAAGACAACATTTAGATGTCCTGGTGCCTTAGGCACTTATGAATTTGTAGTCATGCCTTTTGAACTTAAATGCTGGAGCGACATATCAAAGAGACATGAATACCATTTTCATGAGTTTATTGGCAATTTCATGGAGGTTTATATAGATGATATGGTTGTCAAATTTAACAAGCAAAAAAAACATCTCGACCATTTAAGGAAAGCCTTCGATAGAATGAGAAAAATGGCTTAAAAATGAACCCTTTGAAATGTGATTTTGGTGTGACTATAGGAAACTTTCTAGGCCTCCTTGTTCCAAAAGAAAGGAATTGCCATCGACCAAAATAAAGCCAAAGCAATAATGGAAGCTTTGCCCCAAAGGAACAAAAAGCAATTACAATTTTCTGGGGAAAGTGAACTTCATGCGACATTTTATTGCTAATTTGCTGGCAAGACAAGGATCTTTGCACCATTGGTCAAGCTTAAGAAAAAGGAAGACTTTGTCTGGACAAGAGACCATCAAAACGCTTTCGACATCATCAAGCAATGCTTGACAAACACCCTGTGATGGCATCGCCTCAGCCTAGCAAACCTTTCAAACTCTATATTGCTACCTCCCAAGCAACCATTAGAAGTATGTTGGCATAAGAAGATGATAATGGGAATGTGTGAGTTGTATATTATCTTAGTAGGGTATTGATAGATGTCGAGTCTAGATATAGTCCACTAGAAAAATTATGTTTGTCATTGTACTTTGCTTGCACCAAACTCAAATGTTGTTTAACTTCAAGAGAGGTCCATGTAATTTCAAAAGCTAATGTAATAAAATATATGTTGTCCTATCCCATTTTGCATGGTCAAATTGGTAAATGGATGTTAGCTTTGACTGAGTTCACAATTAAATATATACCGGCCAAAGCTGTCAAATGACAAATATTGGCTGATTTCCTCATTGACCATCCTTGTGATGAGTTAGATGAATCAATGGTAAATTATGTGGGCATAACTCCTTGGAAGCTATACTTCGATGGTTCAAAACATTGTTGAGGTGTTGGGGGGTAATGTTGATCTCTCCAGTAGCATTCCACTAAGTTCATGTTCGAACTTAAATTCCCATGTTCAAATAATGAAGTTGAATATGAAGCTTTGATTATTGGGCTCGATTTTCTATTGGCTAAAAGAGTGAGAAATGTCAAATCATTGGTGACTCCAGTTAGTCATAAAACAATTGTCGAGGGAATTTAGATGTGTTAGTGAAAATTTGTTCAAGTACTTTGCCAGCTGCAAGGTTACTATATGAATTCGACATTGTCACACTTGACATGTATCCTAGAACTTGAATTCATAAGCAAATGAGCTTGCTTAAATACTTCGAATATAAAATAAGATCGTCAACCATAGAGTCGTTTGTCACAATTGAACAAAATTTAGTCCCGTTTCACAATAAGAAGTGTTTGTCATTAATCATTTGGATAACAATGATTGGAGAAAGCCAATTGTTAAATACTTAAATAACCCAAACCATAATGTCGATCGAAACTGAAAACCAAGCCCTAAATTATGTTACTCTTGGAAATACTTTGTTTAAGAAGGGCATCGAAGGTAATTTATTGTCTTGTTTAGGGAATTCAAGGCATACATTGCTTTGGCAGAGATTCATGAAGGGATTTGTTGTGCCCACCAAGTAGGACAAAAGATGAGATGGTCCTTTTGTCGACAAAGGTTGCTTTGGCCAACAATGGCTAAAGATTGCATGCAATGTGCTAAATCTTGTCAAGACTATCAAAGGCATGCACTACAAAAAAAAATCAGCAATAAGTGGCCAATTTTTCGGTCACTAATTTTCATGAAATCGGTCGTTAAACCTGGTAATGATCGATTTAGTGACCAAAAATAGAAGTTCCTAAAACCATGGTTGCTAAAATATTAGTGATTGATAAAATGAGTAACTAAATCTTGTAAGAATTTTCCTATCTATATGACCAATTATAGTTGGTGGTTTGGTATGTATTAGTGACGATAAATTAGTCACTAAATCTTGTGACCAATTTTCCCATCCATATTGGGGTGCTATTAGCGTTGATTAATAAACCACTGAATCTGTGACGATTTAGTGACCAATTTTCCCATCGATACAACAATTTTAGATGGCGATTTGGTTTGCTAGTAGTGACCGATAAGTTGGTCATAATTTTGTGATTGATATATGAGTCACTAATGTGTGATCCCTAAAAAAAGCAAAAATTTAAATTTTTGAAATCTCACTTAAAATTTAAATATATATCATAAACAAGAAATTATATATCTATACACAAACAAACAAACTTAAAAATTACCAATATACTTTAACGAGTAGCTAACATCATAAAACAAAGTAAGTTCGATCCAAATATTTCAAATTTTACAATAATATGAAGCACTATAATCTAAAATAAAAATAGAGATATGTATTAAAGATACTTTGAACAATAAATTTTCAGCATAGTCATAACAACTTCTTGCTTCCATGAGTCTTCAACAACTTCCATAGAGTCTTGAACTACTTCCTTTGAATCTTTAACAGTTTGTATGGAGTCTTGAACAATTTCTATGGAGTCTTCCCCTTCCTCGATTACGTTTTCAGCCCTCTCTAATGAGTTTTCCACTACCTCAATTGAGCATTAACATCTCTAATGATCTTCACCTCAAATTGACTCTTCAACCTCTCAAGTGAGTCCTTTACTTCCTCGATTGAATCTTTTGCAAAGAAAAAATATGCAACTTTGTAATTTCACAAGTCCAATAGTCAATAGAAGTACTAAGAATAAGTTAAAATATGAAGATATCAAACTAATAAACTATCACAAATCACTATCATGCTAAGGAATTATTAGAAAAGCTAATATAGCATCCAATCACAATCAAAACCCATAATTGGTCATCCACACATTTAACTTCTCAATCATGCAACAATAGCACAACATGAGCACCAATTAATTGGTAAACCATCTGATAAAACATCAAAAACAACATGAGCACCAATTAATGCAATCTGGAAAATTAAAAATTATGAAGTCTAAATATAAATCAATTAATGCATATAGAATGTTTCTTATGAAGCAAAGATTCAATACACATGTACAAAGCAAAAAAAAAAGGAAAACACACAAAACCAAGACTGCACACCCTAGTAATATTTAAAAAGCTTATACAATTTATACCTGAAGTTATAATAACAATGAGCTTAGTTTCTAACACAACAATGACAAAAGATTGACTATAAGAAAATTGACTAACTAGAACCAAACCAAAGAGAGAGAGAAAGGGCAAACTGATAGGCAGAATGGAGGTAAGTGGTCAACTTCACGATGCAATGCATGCCTTGCAACATTTGGTGGCTCGTGAACGCAGCAGTTAAAGCTGGCAATGGCAATGACGAATTAGAAACTGAGGTGGCTCGCGGTGGCTGAGGGGTTCAGATGATAAAGCGGCAGGGCGGGGAAAACAAAACATTGATGTAGCCACAACAATAAACCAAAAAATATGTCCTTCCACAACTACATAAATCAAACACACAACAAATGAAAAGTTATAAAAAAAAAATTTTAACAAATGTTTAACTACTAAACTAAATCAATAAGTTGTAGTCCTAATAGAAAAGTTATAATAATATATCAAATGAACATTAAATCAATACAAAGTAAATTGCTTTTGGATTAAGAGTATTAAAATATTAACATTGCAATTCTTAAAATTAGGAGAAGGCAAAGATAAGTACCTCTTCAAGTAGTCATTATGTCCCTTCCATGGCCTTAAAAACTCATCCTCCTCAAAGACAAATTTTGAAACCAAGAGACCAAGCCCTAGCCTGTTTAAGCAGATGTATAATAATAAGAGTCTAATTTTGACAAGATAAACTAGAGATTGCAAGCAATGTTTCATAATTCATAACACAAGTAAGCTAGACAAAGTTCATACATGCACATGCTTGCAAACACACAGATCATACTGGTAGGAAAAATCTGTAACATTTTTTATACAGAGGGAAAATGAGTACTTCTTGTATCCAAGGATTGAACCTTGACATAAAGTCTGACAAAAAAAAGAAAAAAAGAATGATAATTAGCAAAAGAATGAAACATTTACAACAAAAAAACATGATATGCATTTTTTAATTAGAGTAAGCACTTGCATATCAAAACCTCAGGGGGTAATATTAATAGATGTGCATTAAAAAAATGGAATTCTCAATTTATAAACACGCATGCATCCATATGCTACTGTTATAATCAATTCAGCACTGGTAATCAGCATCTTACTTTAACAGCTTAGCATCAATAATGTGCATTATGCATAATCTTCTGCCACATAAAACAATCGCTAAAATTTTTCCAAAAAACATTATACTTGTACTTTGCCAAGTCCTACCTCCTAAATAAAAACATTTGCAGGAAAAAAAATAAAGGAAAAAGCACTTAAGATGACATAAGACTACCACAGATTCAAAAACTTAGAACCAAGCTAGTGATGCATTTGCATATTCAACCCTATATATGGTTGCTCACAACAACAGCTGAAAGTAAATGAAATGCAAAGCACAAGAAAGCGTTAGATCGGGAACCTGACACAGATCATATGGCGCAAAGGGGAATAGGGCTGCGTCTGAGGGGGCTGTATTGCGGGCGGAGTGGCGGCATCGCGAGTAGATCAGTGGAATCGCGAGCGGAGCAGGGTGTCCCTCTCAGATCGATTTTATCATGGGTGGCGCGGCAGCATCCCTCTCAGATCTATGGTGTTGCAAGTGGCGGCCGGTGTCCCTATCAGATCGGTGGCGTCTCGAAAGCATGGAGCACGAGCACAGGCCGTGGAAAAGGAGGCGGAGCATGAGCACGAAGGGAGTGAGCGGAGCACAAGCAGAAACCGTGGAGCATAGATTGGAGGGGGAGCGCAGAGTACGAACACGAAGGGGGAGCGTGGAGCAGAGATCAGCACAGGCCCGCAAAAGATGAGGTGGAGGATCGACGGCCATGGATGGAGCGGAAGGCCAGCGATCGTGGATGGAGCACAAAGAGGAGGCATGGACCGAGAAAGAGGGATGTTAGATGGAGGGAGGGGTTGTGTGTATGTGATATTTGGGAAAGTATAAGATTTTTAGGGCATTTTATTGTCTTTTTATCTTTAAGCTCTTAGAGACTGAAAATTTCATTTCTAATTGGCAACTAATTCAAATATTAGTGTAAGAATTTAGAATTTTATAAGAAGAAATGATTTCTGGTATGAATAAACATCGTTAATAAATTGGTCATTAATTGAAATATTAGTGACCAATTTTTATCCTTAGAAATGATTGTTAATATGAATAAAAATGACGTTGATTAAAATATTAGTGACTGATTTAAAGCCATTTTTATGAAAGCAAGGTTTGTAGTATTAATACATATCAGTCACTAAATCATCACTAATTGAAAAATTAGTGAATTTAAAGGAATTTTTATGCAAGAAATGAGTTTTGGCATGAATAAACATCGTCACTAATTTCAATTAGTGACCAATTTAGTGACCAATTTTTATACAAGAAATAATTTCTAATGAATAAAAATTCAGTTCCTAAAATTAAACCATAATGAATATTAGTGACGGATTTATGTGATTGATTTTTATGAAAGGAAGGTTTTCTAGTATTAATACATATCGGTCACTAATTGAAAAATTAGTAACTGATTTAGAGATCGATTTTTATGCAAGAAATGATTTAATATAATAAAACTTGCAATTAGTGGGATTTAGCAATCGATTTTTATACAATAAATAATTTCTATATGAATAAAATGAATCACAAATCCATCATTTTAGTGACCAATTTATTTGGTCACAAACTCAGTCACTATATTGACACATTTGTCGTAGTGATGGCAATGTGCAACATGTGCCAGCATTTAGAAATTACATGCCATTATCAAACCATGGCCATTTAGAGGTTGGGCATTAGATCTTATTAGTCAAATTTACCCCTGAAAGGCCATAAGTTTATTAAAGGATGTAACCCAGAATGAAATAATTAATTTTATTGAAGAGAAATTATTTATCATTTTGGGATCCTGAAACTTTAACCAGACCAAGGAACAATGTTCACAGGTTGAAGAGTGCTTGATTATGCTAGTACGAGGTCAATCAAAATGATTATTCTACTCCTTATTATGCATAAGCTAATGGTCAAGTCGAAGCTATAAATAAAAGTATTATTACTTTGATTAAAAGGCATATAGGTCGAGAAACCTTGCAATTGGCATAACACCAGATTGTTGCATTAGAAAATATGATGCGACAAAATGAAATAATGGCAAGATTTTATAATCGTCATATGAAAATTAAAAGTTTAGACATTGGAGACTTAGTTTGGAAAGCCATATTGCCATTTGAAAAGAAGTCAAGGATGTTTGGCAAATGGTCCCCAAGTTGGAAACCTTTGAGTTGACAAAACATCCTGGTAATGCTTA
Source organism: Dalbergia oliveri (assembly GCA_030441495.1). NCBI lineage: Eukaryota > Viridiplantae > Streptophyta > Magnoliopsida > Fabales > Fabaceae > Dalbergia > Dalbergia oliveri. The sequence goes on from JAMLFY010000599.1 coordinate 21,606, forward strand.
TAGCCTAGTCAATGTTAACAACGGACAAAAAATAGCGTCAATTAATGGCAAATACCTAAAACATACAAATCAACAATGTTCCAAATCAAAATAAATAACTAACAATACATGCAAAGATATATTAACAACACTAGATTAGTCAAGGCAAGATATCCAGGCTTGATTGAGCAAGCATTTGTCAAATTATCAAAGGAAAAGTAAAGCAAAGTAAACTGACTAAACAAGTATTTGTCAAAGTCACAAACAAAAGAAAATGAAGCTCAACACAGCGAACAAACAACTATTAGAAACCAAATTAAGGGAGAAAATTGCGAAGTTTCAACTTTAGGTCTTGTTGAATCTATAAGGTCGTCTCTTTGCTCCATTCCTTTCTCCAGAGTTAAGTTGGCCTCTGTTAGCATTTGACCTAGCTTTTTCCTCCTTCCAAGTTCTCAAGTTTTTTGTCAAACCTGCTCATGTGCTACTTCCTTTTTGTTAGAATCTTGGTCAGATTATTTTTCTTATTTGATAGCTCTTGGATCTGGGTTTGAAGATTTTGAATCTTTTTGACCAAGGCATTTCACGGACCACACCTTGTGGTGTCAGTCGATATCATAAACTTTTGATTGTTTGTATTCTCAATGTTTTTGCAGGCTAAGTCGAAGCTTCAAGCCCTTTGCTTTTGTTCAGAGGCACTCTATCATGGCAAAGCTATCAAAAGATTGGGTGATAAAGTAAAGAGAACTCACTAAGTGCTGGTGTTGGCAGGAGAGTAACTTGAAGGAGAAAGACTGGACCAATCTTTGTTTGAGATACTATCAGAGCTAAAGAGTAAAGATGATTGAGGAGATTCATAATGTTGGAAATTTGATCAACAAGCAAGTCCAAGGTGGGATGGTTGAAGTTGGAGTGGGAGCTCTTCAATGCTTCAATAGTAGGAGTAGTTGTGTTCTTCACACTTCTGCCCTCAATATAGATGGAGTGTCTTTGATAATGATGGAGTCTAACAAAGCTTGGGTGAGGATGTTGAGAAAGCCCATGTCAAACTTTTCATCATCATCATCATTTTATTTATCCTGGATTTGAGAAGGAAGAATGACTGGAAGGGCACGGTACCTCGATAGTAGGTGTTTGAACAGGAAAATAATAGAAATAGAAATAATTGGCTTGATGCTCGCAGGAGGAGGGTTTGTGATGTCATCAAACTTCATAATCTTTGGTAACAAATCCCCCTATCCATAAGCTTCACACTATAGTTTCATCTAGATTAATTGTTGTATCCAAATAGGAATGGGCACGTTTCAAATAAAAAAAAATTAGAATAAGAGATTTAGTAATTAATATCTTGACAATGGTATGATTGAGATACCTTGTAATGAGTTGAAGTTTGATAAATCACCCTTTTCATCATCTTCAATGTCGACCAAGTCACTAGTTTGACCTTTGACCGAAGGGGATTCCTCTGGTTTAGCACCAAGAGACTAAACGTTTGACAAGGCAAAGTTAGAAATATATCGATAAAATGTATATGGATATGTACATCTATGTATAACTTACTTTGTCAGACAAGGCATGTGAGGGAGTCGATGATTTGGAAGGAAGTGTGGATCTTGTCACTTTAGAGGCTTTTGGAGCTTTCACTCAGGGAAATAGTTCTTTTCCTGCAATTATAACCGCCGCTAAATTCCACACATGGCGGCTTTAACCTCCACCATATCAACCGTCACCAACCCTATGCGGCTATGAGCCAACAGCTGGAACAATTGTCAATAAAGGTACAAAACCTTTTGCGGCGGTTTGAAACCGTCTCCAAATGTGTAGTGAAAAATTAATATGTAAAACATTGGGCTTTTGTTTCCCGCTAAAAAAACTAAAATATGCAAAAAAAAGTTGCCCGCCGAATAAGCTAGCCTTGATAGGAATAATAAAACGGAGGTTATGAACCGTTGCAAAAAAATAGGGTGTTATTAACCTAATTAATATAACGGCGATTGTAAACTACCACAAAATAGCAAAAATGAATTTTTTTTTATATTAACATTGCTAATGACTAATATAACATTTCTTCCCCTTTTAAATTTTGTTTTCTTTCCCATGAATCTAGTCACATTTTTCTACTACAAACACTTTCAAATGTCCATAAAATTTGAAACATAAAGCAAATATTAAAATTACAATTACTCATAATATAATGGAAAGTGTCCCAAAATAGATAATATATCATAATATCTTATATATCTCAAATATTTAAACTTCTAAGAAAACAAGCAAGAATTTATAATCTTGCAACATCACAAAAAGTGAAGTTCCACAATTCTAAGATACATGAACATAAACAATCAAGAATATGCTAATTGTTAGATGGTCCCTCATTCTCTGGGTTCATGGCTACAGAAGAGGAGGTCTTGCCTGGCCTGGTGATTATAAGTCTTCAACCTAAAATTGAAGAAAAAATAACACAACATAATCTTGTAAAATGAGAAACTAAAAGAAATAAAACGAACACATAAAATGACTAAAAGCAAAAATAAGAAAGATAAGTTGCTTGACTAAATCATTATGACAAGACCAAACAATCTATTGTACACAATTGTTTGCATATCCTTAGTTCCCTAGTTTGCTTGACTAAATCATAATTATTTTTCATTAGTCAAGTGATTTATTTCTTCCATAAATTAAGCAGATTATATATTTTTATGATAAGTGCTATATATTTGTAGTCAAAAAGAAGATATAGCTTGGATTTGAGGGCAAACAACAGAACAAATTTGACTAAAGCGCATTTAAAAGCTTAATCTTTTGCTCTTTACATAGCCAAAATTTGAAACATAAAGCAAATACTAAAATTACAATTACTCATAATATAATGGAAAGCGTCCCAAAATAGATAATATATCATAATATCTTATATATCTCAAATATTTAAACTTCTTACAAAATCATAAAAGAAAATAAGCAAGAATTTATAATCTTGCAACATCACATAAAGTAAAGTTCCACAATTCTTACTTTTTCTTGATAGCTTCTTTACATAAACGGATCAACAGATTACAATAAAGACAGACAACATCAATTCATCATAACATAAACCCATGTCATGAGATTCAATAATAAGAAAAACTATTTGATTTGTAAGAACTTTTAAGTAACCTTGCATTACATGGGCATTCTTCAAATGCTCAAGTGATTTTAGTACTTTCTAATCAACTATGGTTATACTTAAAGCTTTAGTTTTATATTTTAGGCAAGTTGTTTGATCAAACACAACACTACACCTTGGACATAAGGAGACATTTCAACCATTATATTTCTATTTGATCAGAAAAGTTAGAAGATCTTCCTATGCTTTTAGGTAAATTATTTGTTTGACAGCCTCAAGAAGTTGAGCTCAAAGTCACGTCGAAACTTCTTTTCAGGATCAGATCAGGACATCCCTCCAACAACATTGATATCCATGAAGGTTGGTTCGACAAAACTCGAATTGACTTGGAAGGAATCAGTGTCCACTTTCATGGGCTTTTCACTTTCTTTTGAATGTCAAACGCCCTTTCAATTGCCTTTTGAATTAGGTCCTTGAAACGAACACAACTATTAGTTGCATGTCCAGTCAATTGATAAAATTTACAAAACTTCTGTCCTTTCAACTCTGAAATTGAATGAATTAGTTTCATTAATCTCAACTTTATCATTATTGGCTTACATGTTTGGATATTCAGCTTCATCCTGAATGACAAACATCCACTTTGATATGTCGACTATCAAATTTATCATTTTGTCAACATTAATGTGCCTTGAGAATCATACTTCATTAGTGTCAACTAACTTTGACATGTTGACTGTTTGTCATAATTTGTCATCATCAAGGGCTCTCAAGCTTTGACAACCAAACTCTTTTCCTTATTGCCTCTCTCTCATCAAAATCGAATGACAATTCGACTTTTGGATATAGGTAAAATTTGGTGCCAACAAACAACTTGCTTTTTTTTAAGTCAAAAAACTAGATATCATAAATTCACTCTTGATCAATTACCTTCAAGATAAAAGATTGCACATTCAAGTATAGCCCACAGTTGACTAAGGCACAATAACCTAACAAACATACAAGCTAAGTGATAAAGGAACACTAACTTCACCATTGGATTCACTGCAAGCCTTCAACCCTTCAATCCAATAGGAGAAAAAGATGTACACATGTTAATCTTTTCTCCGCAGAACTCTTTGCATGTCCCTTCTTTTTAAATAGCCGAACCAAACTAGAACTTTGCTAGTGTGCAGTTTTCAACTTGCAAATTTGTCATACATATAGGTATGCATAGCTAGAATAACTGTTTTCAAACCCATGTTCAAGTCTAAGCCAAAAGGAAAATTAGAAGATCAATGGCATGGTACCACATATTTTTATGTGCAGACATAAATTTTTTTTCATCTTAACTTTTCAATTTTTGTTCAAATTGTTCATTTCACACTTTAAGGGAAATAATGATCAACTCCTTCAATAACCATTCATCAGTTTATCCATCTTTGCATCGATATATTTCATAGACATTAGTGTCTGTCTACCTAGAATAATGACTTCATATACACCATGGAGCTTTTAGGGGTTGTTTGGCTTCCTTATTTTCACTTTACATTTTCCAAAATATTTTCTACAAAAATTTCCAAAAATGAGACAAAAAAGACTAAAAATTTCATATTGTGGTGGAAATTTCCAAAAGAAAAAGACAATAGAATATGTTTTTTCATTGTTTAATTTCAAAATTCTGGAAAACAAAATCTTCAAAACATGGTGACATGTTTGTAATATTAATGAACTTGGAAATAGATTCTTTTATCAAACCCTGTTAACACACCCTTCTTCTATTAGGTGGGATTTTTTTTTACTTTGCTTAGAAGTGGATTTTGCCTACTTCCTTTTGGCTATTGTCACTCCCGTAATTTTATCAGGTTTACCAACATACCTTATTCTACTATTTGGGATTTTTTTTACCTTTTACCATATTTGATATTTATCTCATTCTTTATTTCAATATAGTTATTAGTTTTAGCTAAATACTTGGGCAATGTAGGCTTTCTTCTTTTGAATTTGTAGGGATAGTCACTTTGTTTAGTTTAATTGTGCATGCTTTTATTGTGATTTTTTGGAGTTTGTATTCAATAAGGTGTTGTTTTAACTTCTATTACTTGGTATGCATCCTTTGGTTAGATGGACTCATAATGCACAGGTCAAAACTAGATTTAGTCTACACTTTATTAGTTGGATGGTTGGGTACAAGAAGAGTAATGCAGGAACATAAATCAGAATTAATGAAAATAGGAGTACCAATAGCCGAAATGGAATGGCAAAACCAATTCCCTAGACTTTGTCGTCCTCCTGTATAGTTTTTGAGATCACTACTCGGTTCTTTAGTTACTAAAAAATCCAATTTATCTTCCCATTGTTATATGGAAGCAAAACATTGATATATTTGTTATTTCCTAGTTTTTCATATTATAGTCCCTACTATCTACCTTAGTGGGTCCTTGGTTTAAACTTTTATTTGTGTATTTTTTTAGTTGGACCATATCAATTGGCTTCACCTTATTTTGTATGATACCTTTGTTTCTTGTCATATATCCTTCCATTGATTTTCAGAAGCCTTGTGCATCACCAAAAGACAAAAAATGTTGATACAACTACATTCAACTTTACTCATTCTCCTCCACCATATTTTGTTGTGTTTGGTGCTAGGAGGTAGCATTGAATTTCTTACTAATACAATGTGTTGCTTGTGTTATGCTTCCATAACTAAAAACGAGCATATAGCTATAACTAGTTATTGATAACTCATTCTCATCTTTCTATGGGAATCAACTAATATCAAATTGAATATTCCTAATACTTTATATACTTGCATTATTCTATTTGAAAAATGAGTCAATCACTACCTTTGCAATTATGCAGAAATAAAAAATACATATTATGGCTAAATACCTTATGCATGAGGAAAAAATATTAACATATGCTCTTTCAGTTTTGTATTCACATACCTTTACCTCCATGCTTTCCTTTTATTGCAAGTTTAGTTGCAGTTTTTGGGCACAATGAAGCACCAATCCCTTAAAATTCAATGGTTCACCATCATATACTACCAGTATAGCATGCCACAAATTTAAAAAACCAATATTTTGTTTAAATTTTTTCCCAATCGATCACAAACTTTTAATTCCAACTTGTATTTACCCTTATAGTGCAACATTTAGGCCTGTTTTGGTTTGAGCTTCCAGTTTCAACTTTCATTTTCAGTTTAGAGTTTTTCAGATTTTGTAAAGGAAATATTAAAAATTCTGAAACTATGGGCCTATTTAGTTTGAGTTTTTAGTTTTTAGTTTTCATTTTCAGATTTCCAGTTTTTAGAATTTGTGAAGGAAAAACTTGAAAATTCTATAACTGGAATTTGTAGTTTTAAGAATTTTCAGCTTTTCCTTCATAAATTTGAAAAACTAAAAATGAAAACTGAAAATGAAAATTGAAACCAAACAGGCTCTTACTTCATATCAAATGCAACCCAATACATATCACAAATCTTCTCCCTTTTTTTTGGTTTGGGTCATACTTCAATCTCTCAATGATAACAATTAACTTCTTAACCAACTTGGGCCTTCATAAAACTACAAGGCCTTGACAAAACAAAGGGCCCCACACAATTTAAGACCACCTCATTTGGGGTTACATATGAATATCCTTATTGCCAAGCTAGGTGCCATGCAACACCAAAAACCAATCTAACTAAAAATGGATATTGGTTGGGAGTTTACATAGGTAAATAAACCTTTTTTTTTTTTACAAAGCAAATTTATTCTATGGACTTTGCATTACTATTCACCCCTTTTGGTCTTGCCATTTACCGATGACAAAAGAATGACCAATGTTGTTCACAAGACATGACATACCTTGACAAATCCACATTAAAGTAGATAACAAAGCTATGGCCTTAGTATTAGTGATGGCTTCGGGAATCTTGAAGTACAATGACTGCACCGCATGCTTCAAATTTCATAAAACTCATTATTTCTCCATTACATCACAAAAGAAATGCTTTTACGCACTTTGCATTTATCTACTCCTTCTATTGTTCCTCATTCTTGGGCTAACTCAACCAAGGGTCTCTAGGGAAAAAAAAGGACCTTTCATGTGTGCATGAATTAGCATGTCATCAATGG
>JAMLFY010000600.1:0-28716 GCA_030441495.1 Dalbergia oliveri
ATACCAAATCATAAGGTTTCAAAAATCATTTTCATCAACAATGATAATCAAACATAGGCCCAAACACAAACCATTCCAATGAACAATTTCCAACAAAAATCAAAAGAAACATCAAACCTTAGGGCTAAGGTTCCAAACATCCATCAAACAAAAAAAAATCAAATCAACCCCTGCCGTAATTGAAGTACTAAATGCGAAACACTCCTAGAGGTTTGAACAACTCCAAAAATCCACACCACAAAGCTTTTTCTCCTCCTCCAACCATTAATATGAAAATGAGCACCTATTGAGAAGATTTGAGCTTCAAAAAGTGTTGGGCATTTTGGTGTTTGATGTGGAACAACAACCAAAAAGTGTAGTTCATGTTCTTTATGTTTGGGTATGTAGAGCATGGTGGCTATGGAGGTTCTTGTGAGCTTGAAAGGAGGAAGAAGAAGAAGAAAATGGAAGAAAGGGGAGAGGGAGAGGAGGCGAACAAATCTAAAAAAAAATTGGGGAAGATTTAGGTTTAAGAAGAGGAACAAGTTCATTAATGGCATTTTTATAATTATGGGTAGTTTAGAAAAAATATTAAAATAAGATAAATATAATCATAAAGTAGTTTTGGAAATCCAAATATAATGCTATACGAATATATATGTGATGAAATTAGAATAGGAAACATTTTAAAACATAGGAGGGAATTTGAAATTTTACATTGGAGGAAATTTTAATTTTCAAAATGTAAATCTTATATTTTAAAACAATTAAACACAATAATTAATATAACCATGAATTTAATAAATCATTAAGAGGCTAAAATTACTTAGAAGAGATTAATTATCCATGAATTAATTAATTAAGATAATTAACTCTTAATTAGACTTAACTAATCTTAATTAATCATAATTAACACACAATTAAGATAAAATGGAAATTGGAGGTATTAGTTGGCAGCTGATGGTGAGTAAGTAGTGATTGATGAATGATGGTGGACTTGTGAGAGTGAAAGTTATGAGGCAAAGATGGAAGAGAATTTCAAAATTCTCTATGGAGAAAGAATTTGAAATCCACACTTTGTAAGTGTTGAAAATACCTCATAATAAGTCATTTGAAATTCTAAAAAAATACATTACCCTCTAGAAATACTCCATACAAATGCACTCTTAAGATTATATGACACTCCACTCCATTCCTATTATTAAACTCATCTTTTTTTAAGGTAAAATGCACTTACCCATAATGGTATCAAAAAATAACACTTCACCCCATATGTTTAAAAAACCTAAATTCTACTCTATTTCACTAAGGGTGTGTTTGTTTGGTGTATTCTCTTTTATGATTTGATTATTTATAATTTTTATACTAAATAATTAAAAAATTATAAAATAAGTAATGAATTTAATTTATATACATTGATAGCATAAAATATAATATTGGTGGATAAATTTTTACTGAATTTGATATTTTCTTAAATTCTTATTATTTCATGGTTAAAACTGTTTTATACTCTCATTTCATAGAAACTAAACTCACAAATAATATTAAAAATTATATTAACAATTAACAATTATTGTTTTAGTTAAAAAATTAACAATAAGAATTATAAATAAAGAAGATATAAAAATTAAATAAATATATAGAATAATATTAAAATATATAAATATATATATTAATCATTTTTTGAAAAAATAATATATGATAAATTATATTAGTAATAAATTAATATAAAATATAATTATATGAATGAGATTCAAAATATTAAAAATAATTGTTATAAATCAATAATTTAATTATCATTGTTAATAGTAAGTTATCTAGCATAGTTTGATACTATTTTGAATTTTTATTAGTTTACATTGTAGAATTGGCTTTGCACCGTCAACTAATCAAAATTCAAGAAATTGTCAAACCATGGTAGGTAGTTATTATAGTGGGCAATTAGTCAATTACCTAGCATGACTTGACACTTTTTTAAATTTCTATTGATTGATTTATTTTATAATTATTATTTTATGAATTTAATTTTAATGTTAAATATAAATGAGTTTTGTAATATATTCAAGCATATATATCACGTTGTTGAAGTGATTTACTCTATATCCAACTTGAAAAGTCATTTAAATTGAATGATTGATTGGATAATAATGTAAAAAGTTTTTACATTATCAACGTATCAAAATTTAATTCTTATTTTTTTAATTTAGTTTTTGCAATATTTTATTTTCATATAATATTTTCAAATTCTACATTTTTATTATAACACGTGTAATGAATATAGAAAACATATCAAAATAATATTATTTATGAATCATTTACTGATAAATTTTTTAAAAAATGATATTAAAATATTAATTTGTAGCAATTGTTTAAATTTTTTATTTTTATTATATATAATTATATTTTATATTAAATGTTACATTATTTATCATATATTATAAATATATATATTAATTTTTATTAATTTATATATTTAATATTATTTTAAATATTTATTTACGTATCACTTATTATTTATTTAAAATATTTTTATTATTTTTTAATTAATAATTATTTTATTCTAAATTTTAAAACTATCTATCATTTTAATATATAAAACAACGATTATGATATATAGCTTATTAATGCATTATAGGTATCAAATAATATGAAACTAGTGCATAAAATTTAAATTTATTATTTATTCTAAAATTACTTTTATTATTTAATATAATTTATAGAAATCAAATCATGAAAAATAGTACATTAAATACACTCTTAATGAAATAGGGTGAAATATATGCTTTTTAAATAAATGGGATGAAGTATTATGTTTTAATATATTGAGGATGTTGGTTTGTTTTACCCTTATATTATATAATAGTTAAAGAGGAAAAAAAAAAAGAAGAGAGAATTCACATTTTTATACTGAATAAAAAGAAGGTTTAATTAATCTGTCATTCCTATAGTTTCATTAAATTTTCAATTGGGTTTACATTTTAAAAATTTGTATTGGGCCTTATACTGAAAATAAATATTTAATTGGGGTTTATTACAGATTACAAAAATATTTCCAGGAATTATATTGCATCTAATGAAATCAGTGTACCATAAAACTCATTGATCTAAATCATTCAATATATGTAGAATTGAAATCTATAGCTAAAAATACCATATTTATCAATACATTTTTTTAATATAATCTATACAAAAATTACTCATTAAAATATTATAAAATTACAACAAAACCCCATCTCCACCCCATCGTGCCCAGCTTCCCCCCTCCCCCTTCTTCTTCTTCTTCCATTTCCGCCTTATCTCCCACCGCGCTTCCCAGCTCTGCCCCCTTGCCGCCACTGCCGTCCCCGAAAAGATTGAAGAGCTTGGCACCAAGATCTTCGGCCTCACCCTCTCTCTCATTCGCGCTCACTTTCTCTCTTTTCCTTCGCCCTTTCCTATGCGCGCCGTGGGTATCGCTGCCCATCTCGCCATCGTTGCGCGGTGGACTGGCCCACTGCTACGCGTTGGCCGGCTTCTTCCATCTTCCTCTGCCTGAGCCCGCCAACCTTGCTCAGCGATCTGCCTCCACCACGAAGCACTGCAACCTCATCCCTTTGGTTTTTGCCTCCTTTTTTGTGTCATTGTGGTGGTGGGGAATGGGAAGGGAAGGGAAAGGGAAGGGTGAGGTGGATTTTTGAGGCTGGCTTCGCGAAGGAGGGCTTCATGGCGGTGAGGTTGCGCGGCGGAGGACGGCTAAGCTTGATGGTGATCGTGGTTTTGATTTTTTCTTCTCTGGTTTTTGATTATTTTTGGCTTGTGACTTTGGTTTTTGGTTGATAGGGTTGTGATAGGTTGTGATGGTGAGTAGTAATGTTGCTGGAGGATAATGGTGGAGGATAATGGTGGAGGATGATGGTGTTGCTAGGTTTAATTCATGGTTTTGAAGGTTGAGGATGATGAAATTGAGTTGAAAAGTATAGTGATAGGCTTGGTATGTTGAATTTGGATGTGGACACGAACGCTACTGTGGGTGATGGAGCTGTATGGGTTTGCCATGGGAGGTTTAGTTTGAGACTTTGATGGGTGGCTCAAGGAGGAGGATAATGGTGATGATGTTGGAGTTGATGGTGGTGGTGGGGAACGGGAATGGGAGGGAAAAGGGAAGGGAAGAGGGTATTTTTTCTTTTAATGTAAAATTATGGAAAAAAATATTTTGGAAATATTATGTTAGTTCTAATATTTTTTGTAAGGTGATGAAGTCAAGGATCTAATTAAATATTTATTTTCAGTACAGTATTCAATCATAATTTTTAAAATATAAGGATTCAATTAAAAATTCAGTGAAACTATAGGATTGGCATTAATTAATCATAAAAAGAATGAAATAGAATTCAAATTCGGCAATTTGGGTTCCTTTGATACGAAGCAGCTGGAGTTGGGGGCGTGCAGTAGCAGGTACCGGAGAAAGAAAAGGTTAAAAGGTTAAATTTGTCCATTGGAACTCAGGAAGGCAATCATGGAATCGAAATAATTATTATATAAATACACAAGCAAATACGAACAAAGTGGGAGTTATCTACCGAAAAAAACAAAGTGGGAGTTTAAAGAAATGTTGGAAATGCTTGGAATTGGACGGGTGCTTTGAAATGATTAGTGCAGTCATAGTCATAGAAAGCAGGTTCCAGAATCTCCACACATGACAGTACACACGGCTTCTAGTAAATTTCTGAGAAACTACTCCTTAGTCCTTAATTACATTGATCAGTTTTGATTTTCGTTTAACAGAAATGAATTGAAAATCACAACTTGGTAATTAGCTTTCTTTCCTTGGTACCTTCTCCTTACTACTAGTTACTACCGCACGGGCCTAGGAAGTTGGAGAAAATATTTCGAAATGGGGATGAGATGATTAAGGGAGAGTGAATTGATTACTTGATTCATGGATCATGTTCATGCTTATATATATGTCGTGTGAGCGCATCCAATCCACGTACCAGGAACTTCAGACAAAAGTATATATAGCAGCTACCACTCCAAACCAATAGCCATCTCATCTGTATTTTCATTTTTCAGGTAATTATTTTGAGCTCAGCATCATAGTTCATTCGTGTTACTTTCAGTTCAGATTCAGTTGAAGACACTCACTCCATCTTTCTCTTTTCCCTCATGATTTTTCCAGGTTACCTGTTAATAATTATATTTATATATATCTATTAAAATGAGAGGAGCCGTACTAGTAGCTGTTGCCGCTTCCATCGGTAATTTTCTTCAAGGGTGGGATAATGCTACTATTGCTGGTAATCACCTTACCTCACCCCGGCCCAGCCCCTTCGTATATATTCTGTTTCTGTTTCTTCATTCGTGCAGGTTGCTGCCAATCAATTATATTATATGTCGAATTGCTACTTCTTTTTCTCTTTAAATGGGAAGTCCTTGCTTTGCAAACAGCTACAACTTACAAGCTAACAGCACCTCTCGAGTGTATTGTATATTTGCAACAACAACAGATTATAATATAATGCTTCTTCATACACTGTTGGTTCATTCTTTGCTTTCAGGTGCCATTGTTTACATCAAGACAGACCTTGCTCTACAAACAACTGAGGAAGGACTTGTGGTGGCCATGTCCCTCATTGGAGCAACATTAATCACAACATGCTCCGGTCCAATATCAGATTGGCTTGGTCGGCATCCAATGTTGATAATCTCATCTATGTTTTATTTTTTGAGTGCTTTGGTCATGTTGTGGTCTCCTGATGTTTATGCCTTATGCATAGCAAGGCTACTTGATGGATTTGGGATTGGCCTTGCTGTCACTTGGTCCCCGTCTATATATCTGAGACTGCCCCATCGGATATAAGGGATCCTTGAATACGCTTCCACAGTTCTCAGGTTCTGCGGGCATGTTTTTATCGTATTGTATGGTTTTTGGGATGTCATTGGAAACCTCTCCTAGCTGGAGACTAATGCTTGCCGTTCTTTCTATTCCCTCTCTCATATATTTTCTATTAGCAACTTTTTTCTTGCCTGAGTCTCCTCGGTGGCTGGTGAGTAAAGGAAAGATGCTTCAGGCCAAAAAAGTTCTCCAAAGATTACGTGGCAGGGAAGATGTCTCAGGTGTGTTATCTGCTTATGCACCGTTGAGGATCATGTTTAGTCAATTTCATACAAATGTTAAATATTGTAACATGAAATCAAAGTCTACGATATATCATGACCTTAATCCATTGTAGTTTCATTTTGTATGCACTCAGTTGACTTTTTTTTTAATAATTAAACTTTAGCATCTTCAGTATATTTTTTTTTTGGACCACACTGCATATAGTTGTCTATCTCCATCCCTGATCTTTCTGAATTTTTGGGTAACACTGTACTAACAACTAAGGTTCGTTTGAACTGGTTATCTCCATTGTCCCCCTGAGCACATGCATAAACTGAATTTTTCATCATTTAACAGTGTGAAAAATAGAACATACTTGTGTATGAATAATAGATGCATCTGCAAGAGAGAGTGAGGACATTTATGCGTGTTTGTTTTTCAAGAATTAGTGGCACGATGGCACCTTTTACCGAATTTTTGATATGATCAATTACAATATGATGCGATTGCATCATTGTATGCAGTGTCATGTGGTTTGGAATTTGGATGTATATTGAATTCATTTCTTTACATATTCCCTTTTCTTTTACTGCTTCAAGCAATCATGTTACTAATTTATGAAATCATTCATGGTCATATTTTATCCACAGGGGAGATGGCATTGCTGGTTGAAGGTCTCGGGATTGGAAGTGAAACATCCATAGAAGAGTACGTAATAGGCCCTGCGGGTGAGGCAGATGAGGGGCAGGAACCAACCGAGAAGGATAAAATCCGATTATATGGATCTGAAGCTGGTCTCTCTTGGGTCGCAAAACCAGTCACTGCTGGACAAAGTTCTCTAGGCTCTGTGTCACGCCATGGAAGCATTGGCAACCAAAGCATGCCTCTCATGGATCCTCTTGTGAGCCTATTTGATAGTATTCACGAGAAGCCCCCCAGAAAGGAAGCATGAGAAGTGCACTTTTTCCAAATCTTGGAAGCATGTTCAGCAGCACAGCTGAGCCTCATGTCAAAAATGAACAATGGGATGAAGAGAACCCAGACAAAGAAGGGGAGGACTACGCATCAGATGATGCCGCTGCTGATGGGGACTTTGATGACAATTTGCATAGTCCTTTAATATCACGTCAGACAACGAGTCTTGAGAAGGAAATGACTCCTCCACCTTCCCATGGCAGTATCCTCAGCAGCATGAAGCGTCATAGTAGTCTCATGCAAGGGTCAGGCGAGCCAGGCATTGGTGGTGGCTGGCAGTTGGCATGGAAATGGTCTGAAAAAGAAGGCGAGGATGGAAAAAAGCAAGGAGGATTAAAAGAGTTTATCTGCATCAGGAGGGAGTTCCAGGATCTCGATGTGGATCCCTTGTCTCAATTCCAGGTGGTGAAGTTCATGCTGAAGGTGAAGTTGTGCACGCCGCTGGCTTGGTTAGCCAACCTGCTCTTTACTCCAAGGAGCTTATTGATGAACAAACAGTTGGGCCTGCAATGGTTCATCCATCTGAGGCTGCTTCAAAGGTGCCAATTTGGAAAGCTCTTATTGAACCAGGGATTAAGCATGGATTGATTGTTGGGATTGGAATACAAATGCTTCAGCAGGTAGCATGTGGTTACTATTCATAATTATCTTCTCTGTTGATTCTGTGAAATGGATAGTGAGGAGGTTGCCATTTAGTATAATTCCCTTTCATCATTTCCACCAACATCAATACCTTTCGCCTTTTCCCTCTGTCTTTCTCTTTGTTTTTTCTTGGGGGGAGGTTGCTGGTGGAAGAAAGCAGGGGATGTTGATTGGGTGCTTCTTAATCAGACACAAACCTTGAAAGAGTTCTTATTTTGAAGTGGGCTTATCTTGTTACAGAGTATTCTTATTCCAACACTTGAATGCCAAATCACTGATCTTATGGTAGTGCTTGCCATGGGCCATGTGATTTACAAGGGACATTGTAAGACACCATCTTAATAATGCTGCTCATGTTCTAGGGAAAAAATAAAAGATTAGGCAAATTTTTACAGAACTCGGCTAGATCCAAAGCAGTTCATTCAATCAGAATAAACAAGTAAAAACCACTCATTCATCCAAGACTTAAAAAAACATGACAACTCATTCTATAATAAATTCTAGTAACAAAGCAATTTTTAATAAAATGGTAGCAGAAATAATGATGGCACCATGCTTACTTGAATGGAGAGAAAAACTGGTGATTTATGATTCTTGCCCTTCTCTATCATTTAAGTATTCAAAAGTCTATATAGCCTAGATCTAATTCTCCAGTTTGGTTCTCCAGTTTACAGCACAACTTTAGTTAGTTTGCCACTTTGTCTTCTTTTCAATGGCCATCATTAAATTCTAAACGTCTGTGCAGTTTTCAGGCATAAATGGGGTTCTATATTACACTCCTCAAATCCTTGAGGAGGCAGGTGTTGAAATTCTTCTTGCTGATATTGGCATTAGCTCCAAATCTGCATCATTCCTTATCAGTGCTGTCACAACCTTGTTAATGCTTCCCTGTATAGGTTTAGGCATGAGGCTCATGGATGTCTCAGGAAGAAGGTATATGCTCTTCTCTTTTTCAGTCAGTTATTTTCGCAATGTAAACTTGATTTCATCTTTAATTGCTTGTATTTGAGGATCTTTTCCCTTCTAGAAATTTTGTTAAGGTGACTACAGATATCTAATATCTGATTAAATGATGCCTTGTTGGTTTAGTTAGACATTTGTCTCGTGAATGGAAACAAAAAGATAGGCTTAGCCATGGTATTCTATGGACGATTGGGAAGTGTATCCATGTAATTATATGGACCAATAGGAAATTCTTAATGTTCTAATAATAAGAAAAAATGTTGCTTTATCATATACTGATAAGCATCTGATCTTTATAAGTCATTGTTGTCTTATACTGTTGCTATATTTTTAATACATTAATTGAGGTGTAGTACATTTAACACCTGCAAAGCAATACTTTTGATCTGTATTTTTTCTTTCTATTCTAACATTTAAGAATTTCTCGTGGTTGAATTCGTAAAAGCCAAACAAAACCATCTAATGTAATAAGAGAAATTGTTAGATGGTTATAGATCAAGTAAAAATTGTTGCTTTGTTCATTTGACAGTTCAACACTTAAGTTGTGTGGATCATATCAGTTTTGCACTCTCACTGCATTTGTAACACAGCAGTTTAGTAACACGCATTGAGTTGTGAATGAAATAAAGCAACACTTTTTTTCTTGCTCTTTAACAATCTAACAAATGGAGCGATATAATTATTCCACTCCATTGTTTGGAATAACTTGCATTCCATCCCTTCCCTCCAGTTTGGAGGGAAGAAAAATATATAAATGTGTTGGTATTGGATGGAATGGGCTCTATCCATCTCCATTCCACTTCATCCAATCTTGTTGTATTAAAACAATGGAACTTGTTATAATTTCATTTTGTTCCATCCCATTCCACCCTATTCCACCAATCCAAACATAGCCTAATAGTCTCCAAGAACTTACCATGAAAAAAATCTGTTCTCTGGAGTACTAGGAATAACAATTTGTATTGATTGAAGCAACTTGTAACTTTTCAATGATTCTAGTATACTCCGATTTGACAGAAATAAAGCAGAGGCAAACTAACAAGGGTATGGAATTCCCACAAAAGTTGTGTTTTTGTTCTCATTACCAAAAACACTCTGGAGTTCTCAAAATTTAAGGTTCAAATTTTTCAGATATTAGTGAAGAACACCAGTCACTAGAGTTTGCCAAATATGTGCTTTATAAAGTGCCAGACGCAGCTTTTTATTCAAAATATGATTTAGAAGCTTTATTTTTTTTCTGAGAGAAATTGCACACTTTAAGTATTTTCTTCTGATTACTTGGATTTGTTGTCTACTTCTAATGTGCAGGCAATTACTACTGGCTACAATTCCTGTGCTGATTGTCTCACTCATCATTTTGGTCATTGGAAACATAGCAGACTTCGGCTCCATTGTCCATGCAGTGATCTCAACCGTATGTGTTGTGGTTTACTTCTGCTGCTTTATGATGGCCTATGGACCAATCCCGAACATACTTTGCTCTGAGATTTTTCCAACAAGGGTCCGCGGCCTCTGCATTGCTATCTGCGCGCTAGTGTTCTGGATTGGAGACATCATTGTCACATACACGCTTCCTGTGATGCTCAATTCCATAGGACTCGCAGGTGTCTTTGGCATTTATGCAGCTGTATGTTTCATCTCCTGGATATTTGTGTTTTTGAAGGTTCCAGAAACAAAGGGCATGCCCCTTGAAGTCATCACTGAATTCTTTGCTGTCGGTGCAAGACAGGCTGCTTCTACCAAGAATCAGTGATGTCAAAATGCTTTGTGTACTTCTGCTATCTTAGTTGCTAAAGCCACTCTCTCATGTCTGTATTGTACTGTATATGTTTGGTGTCTATGTAGTTTGTTTATTTAGAGGAAAGATATCTTGTAGTCCATGTATTATTCTTTTTCCTAAAATTTTGCATATCAGAGTGGATCTAATCAAATATTCTTCAGGACTGTTGTGCTGAAGGTGCATGCGCAATGACTTCGATTCAAAGTCTGCATTTATCATAATTGGCTTGGTCCTTAAACGTGATTAACTGGCATGGTAAGAAGCACAAATTGTGGTCCAACTGTGTGATATTATAGAGAGGCGCACACTGTCTAAGAGCGGTTAGATCGGATTTCGTTCAAGCTTCTATGCCGTGCCCTTGATTCTTACATATTACTCCCAAGTTAGTATTTTGATATGTAGTTAGGAGATTCATTGTGGACAAATCGCGGGGCACGTAGACCGGAAAAGAGGGACAAAATATCTTATGGATGTGAAAGTGAGTCTTCTAATGTGATTCCATCTGTCCGCCGTAAGATATACTGCAAAATTCCAAAATTTTGTGGATACAGCTGCGTAGGCGTTATGGCACTCATGATATTCAGTTTGGAGCATTGTTATTTATTTTTTCTTTATTCATTTTAAAACACATCATATCATATGAGCGAAGATTCATGCTTGGGAAATTAGATCTGTGGCTCAAAATAATATGAAGTCCGACTATTGGAAACGGTTATGTCCCAACGACCAAACATCATCTTATCTTACTGGTTTTCCTACAATGTGTTCACCACTCACTCCCTTAAGCCACCAGCAACCATAATTTCCAAAGAGGGAGGGGCAGCAGAAACAATTTAATTTTATATATGCACCCACGAGTAGTAGTTGTTCTCCAGCTCTAGTTGCAGCTATGGCTACCCACACAGCTCTAGCTCCTGCTAGGATCCCCACAAACAGCAGGCTTCCATCCAAGACCTCTCATTGTTTCCCAACCCAGTGCACCTCAAAGTTTCTACTATATATGTCTATTTCTTGCAGCTGCATGTTGACCAGTTCCAACTTTGTGGCAAGGCATGCGCGGTTTATTTTTCATCAGCTTATAAGGGTCTTGATTACTTCATTTTGCTTATATCTGCAGAGACTTGAGGTGGCGGAATTCTCTGGTCTAAAATCCAGTTCATGCGCTACCTATGCCAATAAAGCCAGAGATTCTTCCTTCTTTGATGTCGTAGCTGCTCAACTCACTCCCAAGGTTAGTTTCTAATTCTACATGTGATAATCCAACTGGAAGAGTTTGTTTTACGGGTTATATTATATATTAGTATGATTCCTAGCCCTGCCTCTACCTCAACACTACAGTATGTCACATTCATAAACATAATTGCTCAGAAACCATGAAAAGTGCAAATGCAATAGAATGATGTATTATTTTAAACTTATATGACAACGAAGGCAATAACCCAACAAAAAAATTGGCCTCTTTGATAACTGGAGGTAAATAAATTCACGTTAACTGGAGGTAAATAAATTCACGTTTTAACTTGCAATTTGGAATCAGACCACGGGAACAGCTCCTGTGAGGGGAGAGACGGTTGCCAAATTGAAGGTAGCAATCAATGGTTTTGGACGCATTGGTAGAAACTTCCTCCGCTGCTGGCACAGCAGAAAAGACTCGCCCCTGGATGTCATCGTTGTTAATGACAGCGGTGGTGTCAAGAATGTAAGTTTCTGAATTGGCTTTTGGCTGAGTTTGTAATTGTTTGTTCACTGCAAATGAATTGGAATTAATGGTATGAGAGTTTACCTGCTACTTCACATGTCCAATCCAGGCTTCACACCTGCTGAAATATGACTCTATGCTGGGAACTTTTAAAGCAGATGTGAAAATAGTAGATGACCAAACCATTTCAGTTGATGGTAAGCCCATCAAGGTTGTCTCAAACAGGGACCCTCTTAAACTTCCTTGGGCTGAGCTTGGAGTTGACATTGTCATCGAGGTTACTCCTTAGTGCTTACTAATTGTGATAGATACTTCATATTGTAATCAATACATCATACATGATACATCTATCTCAAATATCTTTCACGAGGGACCAGAAAATTAAAATAATGCTATCTTCAATTAATTTTGACATATATAGACAAATATCAGCTCTTGTTGGCTGGCAGTGGCACCAATACAATATTGCAAACTGAATAAAGGGGTTGATTTGATGTTTAGGGAACTGGGGTCTTTGTTGATGGCCCTGGTGCCGGCAAACACATCCAAGCAGGTGCCAAGAAAGTTATTATCACTGCTCCTGCAAAGGGTGCTGACATTCCAACTTATGTTGTTGGAGTAAATGAACAGGACTACAGCCATGAAGTCGCTAACATCATAAGGTCTGCGAAATTTTCAAGTTTCAACTCATGTTTGATTGTCTTCACTCCTTTGGATATCTGATATGTATAAATATTAAGTGGCTGAGTTTCTTCTTTCGAATGTCCAGCAATGCTTCCTGCACGACAAACTGTCTTGCTCCCTTTGTGAAAGTCATGGATGAAGAGTTCGGTAAGCACTCACTAAACTCATGCATACAGTCATGCTGGCAGGCATGCAGTTATGATTAAGATCGGAATTCCAGGCTGAAATTAAGCCTCTTCCATTTAATTTGCTCTATTTTTCCAGGCATTGTGAAGGGAACCATGACAACCACTCACTCGTACACAGAGACCAGGTACATAGCGCCCGCACTCTCTTTTTCCACTAATAACAGTCACCCATATATTAGGTGCTTGTTGAAATCAAACATAATAGCTTATGCATGCATGAACAAATATTTCTAGTAGTGTTTAGGGTAAGAAACTAACAAGTCATAGCAAACATTTTGCTTGTGCAGAGGCTTTTAGATGCTTCGCACCAGGACTTGAGACGAGCTAGGGCTGCTGCACTGAACATAGTCCCCACAAGCACCGGAGCAGCCAAGGCTGTGTCGCTGGTGCTGCCACAGCTGAAGGGCAAGCTCAACGGAATTGCTCTGTGTGTGCCTACACCAAATGTTTCAGTGGTGGACTTGTGGTGAATGTAGAGAAGAAGGGTATCACAGCAGAAGATGTCAATGCAGCCTTCAGGAAGGCAGCTGAGGGCCCATTGAAAGGCGTATTGGACGTCTGCTATGTTCCACTGGTGTCTGTGGACTTCCGTTGCTCTGATGTTTCTTCCACCATTGATTCCTCCCTCACTATGGTCATGGCAGATGACATGGTCAAGGTGGTTGCTTGGTATGACAATGAATGGGGTTACAGGTTAGGCCACTCTCCTCTCCATCCACATATACTAAAGTTGCTTGCCACTCACTCTCAATTTTGAGTGACACATTACTCGTAAAATATATAGAGCATCCAGTCATGAACTCTTATAATTAATTGTCCTGCTTCCACTGTATAACGTCATTGAGTGACATGTTACATTAATATTGGTGGTGATTTCAGCCAAAGAGTGGTGGATTTGACACATATTGTAGCAAGCAAGTGGCCAGGCGCGCCTGCAGCGGGAAGTGGAGACCCCTTGGAGGTTTACTGCAATACAAACCCAGCTGATGAGGAATGCAAAGTTTATGAAGCTTAAGGAGCAAGATACTTCATTTTTCAATAGCTGTATATCTAATAGGGGATAAGGCTTTTTCATCACACCACTACTAGGCTCCAGCAAACCAATTTGTTTGCCTTGTGCCAGACCTATATGAAAGAATAAAAGAGATTTTAAGGCAATGCCCTTCAAAGTTAAATTTGTTAGTTGACTTTAATGGATTTAATTGATATCATGAGTGCAGTTCATTGTTAAATTCGTCTTGAGTGGTCGCCATGCCACATTCATTCATTAATTCATTTTTCGTATTAGGGTAAATATTCAAATTATATCTTTAAATAAACATGAAACTTCAAATTGACATCAATTTTTAATTCTTTGGCCGTAATTATAAAAGATTGAATATGAGTTTCCTTATTCAATTTTGTAAAATTATAATATTAGCTTGTGAGTAGAAACTGATATAAATAAATTCTATGATTTTACTTAACAAAATCATTATTTTGTAAAAAAGAAATCCAAAATAAATGCATAAATAATTTCTGATAGAATTAATTCCGTAAACACATAATCAAACAACATTAATTTAGTTTATATTTATTGAATAGATAAAAAAAATCAGTCCACTTAATTTGATCGATTTAATTATTTTTCATTGCTTAAGAAAAATTAGATGGACCGTTAAATACATTTGTTAATGTAGTTAACTTTTGGTAAGCAAAAATCATGAAAATCCAACTTGTGGAATAGAACTTGGGTGTTGTTGTTTTGGATTTTCAAAAAGTGAGTATGAAACTTAAATTTTATATATAATTAAAAAAGTTAAAAATTAATTTTTTAAAAAATTATTCATTTTAGTTTCTAAAAAAAAGAAGCTGAAATTTTATTTTCAAGTTTCTGATTATTGTTAAAAAAAATTATCTAAATATATAAAAGATGATTTTTTTTTAGAAAAAGTGATTTTGAAAAACAAAAACCTCATCCAATCCAAATGCACTCTAAAAGGAAGGAAACATTTTTTTTTGGTTTTTTTTGGATAAATTTTATCGAAAAAGAATTATAAAAGTGCCTGAATTCAATTGTGAAAGAGCAGCAACACTTGCCGCCTCATCAAATTCGCAAGTCTGGCTTTCCCGCCTAAACATCCACAGCACAGGAGTACAGCACAAGGAATCAAGGAACCCATACTGCCATTTCATTCACTCACTCATTCATTCATTCATTCTCACTTCTCATGTACGTCAGTCATGTCATGTAAACCCGTGGAAAGTGATAGTAAAAGAAAGAAAATGAACTCTGCGGCAAACCCTAACAGCAAGAACCCTAAGAATGCGTACCACATCGGAGGCCTGCAGGTGGAGTTTCCTTACCAGCCGTACGGGTCTCAGTTCGCGTTCATGGGGAGTGATCTCCACCCTCGACCGAGCTCACAGGGAAGGCCACTGCCACGCCTTGCTCGAGTCTCCTACCGGCACTGGCAAGTCCCTCTCCCTCCTCTGCTCCTCTCTCGCCTGGCAGCACCGTTACAAATCCCAACAGCTCCACCTCAAGCCCCCTCCTGAGGCTGCCGCCGATCCTCTCGCCTATGGCGGCGGCTTTGTTCCCGAGGACGACCACGTTTCCTCTGGTAACTATCTCATTTCATCTCATTGCTTCATTTGGTTTGGTTTCTTTGTCCTCAACCAATTTATCCTATCCTGCTTTCAGCATCTGATAATCCGGAGCGCGCGGAAGCTGATCCGAACAACAAGAAGCAGAAGAAAAAGGCAGCGCCTACTATATATTATGCCTCGTATGTTTTATACCTTTGGGTTCTCATTTGATTTGTTTTAATAATAATTAGTCATCGCTTTAGTGGCATAAGTGATATTCTTATGATTTATTCCTTGTTGCTGTTGTTTCATGCAATTCGCGACTGCTAAATGTGTAGAAAACAGTTGATCCCAAGATGTTATCACCTGAGCAATGAAGCAGTCATCTGCTAGAGTGCCAGTTATTAATGATTTTAACTTTATAAGTGATCATAGCTCGAAACATGCTGCTATGCATGTGATTTTAACTTTATGTTGTTCCAGAGCTTCAACGCTGCTTCCTTTCTATTAAAGCATTGGTATTGTCACTTAACTACATCCTTTGTCCTTCTTAAGGAGAACACATTCCCAAATTGCTCAAGTCATTCGCGAACTGCAGAAAACTACATACAGGGTTCCAATGGCTGTATTGGTAGGTTGAGTCCAACTTTGGTATCACTATTATTTTGATCTTTACTCCTTCATATTTTGTTACCTCCTGGCTTTTCCTTTTTCAATCATTATTAATGAAACCAATGCACCGTGTCAATTGTCATATCATTTGGTGGCATTTTCAAGAATGACATTATCTGTGAAGCTTATTATTTTTTATGCTAAAGTAATGTTGATGAGATACCAATTGATATCCTGATTCAACAAAGGGTTTTCGTAAAAATGTTTTCTACAAGGTTAGCATACCATATGACTGAACAAGGGTCATCCTTCATATGCAAAGAGATATTTCTTTTTGCGCTATGATTGTAAAATTTAAAGTGATATATATTGGGTTTGGCTGTGAGTATTTTTCTTTTGTTTCTTACTTTGCCAGGCATCACGGAAACATTACTGCACCAATAAGAATATAGTTGGCAAAGAGAATATAGATGAAGAATGGTTGCTTTCACCCCAACACTTTTTACTTTATGAGAATTTCTTTCTAATCTTCATACTGACTCATTTCATCATATGCTCTCAGTAAACTACTTCTGAAAGATCAAGAAATAGGGTGTCCAGAATTCAAGTAAGTGTATTCTTATCCACAAATGCTTCCAATCTATTTTTCATGCCACTCTTCTTGCAGTAACGTAAATTAGGAACTATCTATGCAGAAATGCACATAAAGTCAAAGGTCATCCATCCCTTCAGAAAGGAGGATGCAATGAGGTGCATGACATAGAAGATCTTATAAAAGTTGGACAATCGGTGAAAGGTTTGGCTTCTTGTTGTTGTCTTTTATTTATTTATTTATTTTTGTCTCTGCTAAGCATTTTAAGAACAAGCTTTATATTGTCCCCACTTTCAGGTTGCTCTTATTATGCTGCTCGTTCTATGTCTGATGATGCACAGTTGGTATTCTGTCCATATAGCTACATCATTAATCCCGTGATTCGGGGAGCAATGGATGTGGATATTAAAGGAGCCATTGTGATACTTGATGAAGCTCAGTAAGCCACCCATCCTTTTATTTATTTGCAAAGTCAGCTAGACAGTTCTCGGAGTCCAACTAAATTGAACTGGCTTTATTTACCTTTTTCTGTATATGGATTCAAGATGCCTTTTTCATACCATCAGGCATCAGTTGTGTGCATGCCACTCTGGAAATGAATGATGAGGTTTTGTTCTTTGGTAGTAGTTTTTGTTTTCTTTGAATAACTGCCCTTACATGTTTGCATTTTGCAGCAATATAGAGGATATCACTCGAGATGCTGGCAGTGTGGATATTGAAGAGGATATTTTTGATAGTATGTTATGAACCTTATAGACTTTTGTTTAAATCTTTACTAATAATGATGCTAATTAGTTGGTCACACTTTTGAAAGAATTGCAAATGGAGCTCCAACAACTATGTTCTGTAAATGCTGCAATTTACCAACCACTATATGAAATGGCACAGGTAATCAGATTAGATATTGGTTTTGAAATGTTCACTTATAAGTATATTGTTAGTAATTGTATATCTGAAATGAGTGATACAAATGTGTAGGGCCTTATTAGTTGGATAGAACGGAGGAAAAATAACCTAGACAAATGTGATTTCCAGCACTATGTCTCGTGGTAAGTTAAGGGACTTATCATTCTATATGCCTCTGTTTGTTATTAACTTATTATTTGGGTAATGCACTTGTTTATTTTGTATCCTGAGACTTATTATAAGTCCCAAGCTTTGTAGAACTTGGTGTGGTAATGTAGTTTTGATATAAACATGCTTTGTAGAGAACATTATAATGTAACTGTAAGTTGGTTGGAAGTTCAAATAATCAGATATATTCGAATTAATATGCTAAGGTATTGGGGCAAGGAAACTTTATTTGTTGTGTTCTTCCATCATATGATTCGGGTAATCTTGTTGCATGTTTTAATCATTTCTACTCTTTACAAGGAACACAGTTCTCTTTTCCCATGTAATTTGTGTTTATTTAAGCTGTGTGGGAGACTACCTTGGACTTTTGCCATTCTGTTGAAACCACTTTATGTTTTACGTGTCATTCCTTCTGATCTTGTTTGTTAACGACGATATTCTGAGTGCCTGCATTCAATTGTGACATTTACCGTGTGAGAATTGAATGAATGCTATTTAAGCTCTACATAGTGCATACTTGTCACTTTGTTTGTCCTCTGTTGAAATTTAATTGTGTTTTTGAGAAATTATTTGCTCATATATCCTCAATAACTTTGCCATAAAACAAAAATCACAGCTTGCAAATTATATCCGGGATTTAACATAAGCCTCTTGTATGTATAGCTGGACTGGCGATAAGGCATTAAGAGAACTTGAAGAAGCAAATATTTCAAAACAATGCTTCCCTATCTTGCTAGAATGCGCTACCAAGGTATATCATTTGTATGACATTTTGGATTATTATTATGTTGTCTGTGACACTTATGACTTATCAACTTTATCATTTGTTCAAGGCAATCAAAGTCGCTACAGACTTGGAGACTGATATGCAGCATTTAAGTGGCATGTCAGTGATAGCATTGGAAGGTCTGGGATTGGGCCTTTTAAAATATGTGTGGTGCTAGATTCAGTTATTGACCAAAGAATAGTTGGTATTATAGATGATCTTCTTTGTCAATCTAATTTCAGGCTTATTCTCTTCGCTAACTTATTTCTTCTCACGAAATGGATCTCATATGTTGGATTACCAGCTTGCTCTGCAGCGACGTGTTAGAAAGGATGCTGGTAAGTAGTTGCAAACAATCAATAATAAGTTGCAGAACCCTAAATGACGTTGATTTTTTCCTTCCGTAACTGGCAAATGGTTTGGAAATCTATTAGGTTTATGAACGAATTTTTTGGGGTATCTAATTTCAAATATAATCCTAATCAATAAGGCCTGTTTGGTTTGAATTTTCACTTTTCAGTTTTCATTTCCAATTTTCTAGATTTCCTTTACAAAATCCTGAAAACTGGAAAATTGAAAATGAAAACTAAAAATTGAAAATTCAAACCAAACAGGCTCTAAAACATCTATATGGAGGCAATATTTGAAAAAGATTTGTTTGATGTTTAATATAAATGATTAAATTGCTTATAGTCTTTGGAAACTTCTAGTGATGCTGAAATAGATGGTACTAAAGTCCTTCACAATCTTTATTTGCTCAGTTATCACAACTAATTTTATTACTGTTATCAGACCCTTATCTATAAATTGGTGTAATTAGCTTGTGAAGGCAAATGTTGATTGGACAACCAACTACATGTTAAATTGACTAATTGCTTCATTCAAGTTTCTAATATGGTTATATTTCTGCTGTTTCTGTTAGAGATATTAATGCTATAGGTGCATAATTGTTATTGTTATTATGATTATTATTCATTGGCTGTGTCTCAGGAAGAGCTTTTGGAAACTGGACGCACACTTTTAGTTTGTGGTGCTTGAATCCAGCAGTCGTGTTTAGAGATGTTGCTGATCTTTCTTTATCAGTCATCTTGACTTCTGGGTAAGCATAGTGCGTTAACACCCAAGGACAAACTTTATACAGGTTCTGTTTTGGGTATCTATATAATGCTTCATGTTGGGTAATTTTACAAAATAAGGTAAATGAAAATAACAAAGCACACAGAAAATTTAGGCATGGTTTAGCAATTTGCTTATCTCCAACACACTCAAATCTTTATTATGAGGGCCAAAACTTGCAGAGGTGTTAGTTCAGTTCTGCACGGAATTTCTGCTGCCCAGTATCCTCCAACTAGTATCACTAACGTATTGATTTGGGTATTTTAGGACACTGTCACCAATGACTTCCTTTTCTTCCGAGCTTGGAGTTCAGTTTGAAACTAGTCTTGAAGCTCCACATGTAATTGATGTTGATTCACAGGTCTTAGCTACTTCTCTCATATCCTTAAGGTTCATTAATCCTTTTAGTGCTGCAATTGCCAGTTCAACAAGTCATAACATCTTGAATACAGGTGTGGCCTGCTATAATCTCCACTGGTCCTGGTAATTATCCGTTGAATGCAAGTTATAAAACAGCAGATGGATATGCATTCCAAGTAGGCTCAATATATATATTTTTCATTCTTTGTGCTGCTCTTGCCTCTATGATTACATCTGTTTATGATAAATTATGGTTTAGGATGCAGTTGGAAGATCTTTAGAAGAAATGTTCAAGATTGTTCCAGGTGGATGTCTTGTGTTCTTCCCAAGTTATAAACTGATGGAAAAGTTATGCAACCGTTGGTCTGAAACAGGTCAATGGTCTCGACTAAATGCAGAAAAGCCCCTTTTTGTTGGTGAGATACCTATCTTCTTCCTTCCAAGTACTTTCGGAATAGGTTTGGGATTTAGTTTCTGTTGGATTATTTGCTTCTTCTTTTCCTCAATCATATTTCTACAACATTAAAGTTGAGATGGCTTTTGATATTGATATCTGAAGTTTATGTTGTTGTCTCGTCTATTTTTTTGGTTGCATATTTTTAAATCTGTACTTTGTTGGCATGTAGAACCACGAGGGGAAGCCAAGATGATTTTGAAATTGCATTAAAAGCGTATTATGACTCAATTCATCATGGCAAAAGACCTAATTTAGGAAGGAAAAGAAGGATTAAGAAAATTGATTCAAATCACTTCCATCCAGTTGATTCCCAAGAGAGCTTTAAGAAAGGAGCTGCTTTACTTGGTGTTTGTCGTGGAAAGGTGCGTGATGTCACAGTTTCACTTGCCCCATATTTTGGATGCTGCTATTATCAGGCTAAAATTGTATGATGGTAATTGGGTTCTTGTTTTACTTTAGTAGTGCTGCAGTTATATAAAAACAATTGGGGTGTTCTATATATATATATATATATATATATTTTTCATTTCATTCCTTTCTTCATGTGTGTCACTCATACTAAGATGTGTAAATGCAAATTCATATAATTGAAATGAACCATTATTTAAATTATTTATAAACAAGTATACATTTGAAAGACTTTGTTTATCTAGCAGGAGAGTTTAAATTTCTGCTTACCCAGTTTGCAAGGAAACTCATCAATTTGAGTGTTTAAGTTGTTTCAAGTCATTCAGTATTCAATAATGTAGTCACTGATTTTACGTTTTACTCTTTACAATTAGATGCTTCTATAAAATGGTAATGGAGCATGTCTTTCAGTGGGGAATGTAAATAAACAATTGGTAGTGCCAATCACATTTACCCTCATATAAAATGTTCCGTTGATTTGAGTTAATGGCATGAGTGGCATGACCTCTTTAAGATGTAACAATTCATTTTACCTTCAGCATAGGCAAATGTTATTTCAACACCCAAAAGTGGGTTTCAATTGGAACACCCATTCCATCACCATTGAATGTGATGGTGGCCTCCACTTTCTTCACCAATCCATTACATCCAATGGTGATGGAGTTGGTATCCAATTGAACACTCATTTTTTGGTGTTGATATAGCAATGCTCTTCAGCATAACTGTTTGTGCACATGCCCCTGTATACCATTCAGTTTATGCTGTGATCATTATATAATACTTGCAGGTTTCTGAAGGAATTGATTTCTCTGATGATAATGCCAGAGTAGTTGTATCCT
Source organism: Dalbergia oliveri (assembly GCA_030441495.1). Lineage (NCBI taxonomy): Eukaryota > Viridiplantae > Streptophyta > Magnoliopsida > Fabales > Fabaceae > Dalbergia > Dalbergia oliveri. The sequence goes on from JAMLFY010000600.1 coordinate 21,782, forward strand.
TGTTTCTACTTATAAACTTATTCACTTACTGTTTGGTGGGGAGAGATCTAGACCTGTTATGCAGCCACACTATATTTTTTGAGGATGCATATTCCAAGATTATTGAAATAAAGGTTATTATTGTTATGAAAGGGTTCAAATTATACCTAGCCTATATTGGGTATGATTACAGACATTCTAATTTTTAATATTAATTGTCAATATTAGCTATAGAGTGTATGATCTTGACAATCTCAGATTATCATTGGTATTCCATTTCCCAACATGTAAGAATCCTTTCTTTTCTCTTCTGATTTTTCTTGAAGGAAGCATCCTACTATGGGAGAACATTTCTCTGGTTGCCTGATTTATTATAGCTTTTTTGCAGAAATGATATTCAAGTTGCACTAAAGAAAAAGTATAATGACACATACAAATCATCCAAAAATCTTCTTAGTGGAAATGAGTGGTACTGTCACCAAGCATTCCGAGCTTCAAATCAAGCAGCAGGTAAAGTGTAATTCTGGTTTTGTTTTCCATATTCTAACCCAACCCAACCCTTTTTTTAAGACTAATTACATTAACATTCTGTAGGGCGTTGTATACGGCATAAACTTGATTATGGAGCAATCATCCTATTGGGTAATTGTGCTGAAATGCTGATCATTTCAGATCTCTTCCACTGTCTATCTTGTTTCTCTCCTTTTGGGGATCAGAATTTAGAAACTGATTTTGGGAAATCTTTGCCTCATCTTTTGTATTTTATTTCTTTTTATATTGCGAAGGGAAGAAGCTACAATTCACTAGGTTTTCAGAGCATACATTACTAAATGTCTAAACCAGCAGTAGCAATGTAAGGGTATAAGTAAAGTGGAGGATGTCCAATTAATAGTGGCAGCAGACAATACAAATCTAGAACTGTTGTCTCTTCCATTAGCTTGTTTGAAATTTATTCTTCTAAGCATATTTTGAATTTTCATAGACGCCATATCATTGGTAATTATTTTCAATAGAACATACAAAAGTTGATGACTGTTCTTGCCCTAGTGCAACCATGATAACAGACAGTTCTATCAAAAAAACCACCTTTCTGGTTTAGAATGAAGTGGTTTTTCTCCTGTTGTCTTTTCCTGTCTTTGTAGGGCGATTTATTCTTAAATTAAAGTTTATTCAACATTATTCTTTGTTTTACCCTCACCTCTAACTTTCACCCAGATTTTCTCTTATTATTGGTGTGACTATTCTTCTGCAATTAGATGAACGTTTTCGGGAAGAAAGAAATAGAGCATTCATTTCGAAGTGGCTAAGAAGAAACCTGAAGGTTTATGACAGCTTTGAATCATCACTAGCGGGACTTAAATCATTCTTTGAGGATGCCAAGGTACGAGGCATGTGGCTTAATTTGAACTAATTATACTGTGCTGTTCCCCTACAGGGCATAGTGGAAAAGAAGTATTAATATATGGTCAAGTTGCTGTAGGAATGGTATGCAATGAGTACAGTAACTGTCAAACAGAATTTGGGCTTACATGGTGATGATGTGCAAATCAAGAATCAGAATAAGAGATTCACTAGAAAGGAAAATCAGAAATTGAACAAGTCTTGTAATGGACGTGAAAGAAACATCAGTGATTGAGGATAATAGCTCTTTTCCGTACTAAGCTGTCAAGATCTTGCTGACAGTCAGCCATCAGCTCAAGGGAATGGTAACAAACACAATTGTGAAGACCATATAAACCTGCAATGCTGTAATCTGACAGAGCCAAGGTAAATGTATTTTTGTGTTGCCGCCTTTTTATAAGTATGATTATTGGTATCTAAGCCTAATAATGAACATATATCTGATGATTTTTGAGAAACTGTCAATCTGTGTTAAGTGGAATATTTCTTTGGCCCAGCAACCAAGTTTGTTTACTTTGACCTCATTTCAAATTTCAAAAATATGCAAGGGATATTAATTTTCTGTTCAATAAAACTTCAGGTGCAGACCACCAAGCCGATTTTGTGATTGATAGCAAATAACAATTGCTTTTCATCATGTTAGTTGATCTTAAAGTATATGTATGATGGTGCTGTAGCATGTTCTCTTTTGGGTGAAAAAATAAAACCTTTGGTGATACTATGCCGATTTTATGTTCTTTGGGAACTGCTTCTCCGTACTCTTGATTGCATTCCTATGTTTGTCCAGCATGTGGGCATACTGGTAGTCTGGCAAATCTGGATATATCTTTTAAGCATCAGTAGCTGCTTCTGTTGTGAGCAAGATTCTCTTTACCATAACTCTAATAAGTAAACATGACACAATTTGATCTTAGTCTAGATGAAACGTTAATATCAAGTGTAGATGAGTGAAGTGGAAGTTGCCCTCATGCTTGTGCATCTTTTTTTCATGTTTGCAGTGGGGTGTGTTCAGGTTTTCAAATTTTTAATACAAGATCAACTTTAATATCTTCATTCTCTGATGCATGTGAACACCAATTCCATTTTTATCTGGCAACCGTGTTTACATCATTATACACTCCCAATTCCATTAATAGTTGAAAGATATTTTTCTCACAGGTTCAATGGGGAATTATTGGTGGCAACTACACGTGAAGAAAGCTCCATTGTCAAGGAAACTCCTTCTATAGATGTTGACAGTGATCTGGGTAGCCCCAGTTCTAAGTATGACAACTCTGGTTCCACCATGATTGAGGCCTCTGCTCAATTTTCAAATCACTTATCAAGCCTTCCAATGTGTTTAACTGATGGAAGTAAAAATTCCTCAGGGCTTCAGTCTTCGATAACTGTTACTCCTGAAAAGATTATGACTGCAAACAATATTCCAGAAATGGAATCACCTATGAATATGAGTGTTAATTCTCACTACCTCAAAAGGAGGAAGCCCATGTTCTCACCATTTATAAACCTCATAGAAGAAGAAAATTTAAATTGTGTTGCACCTTGTGCCACCACTCCTACAACATACACTAAAAGCACACTGGATGTTAGAGGCAGCTCATGGAATTGAATATGGTTGTGAGAGAAATCTGAAGTCAATATCTCAGTTAGCAACAAGGAATCTACCTGGTTCATGTTCACTACCTTTTCCCCTACTGGACAAAAAGTTGCAGATATTTTGTTCACTCTGCAAAAACCCAATGGGCCGACCTGAAAGCGATCTATATCTTACATGTTCCTTGATTTTATTGTCAAAAGTTCACTTAAGAACCCTTTTGAGGCAGAGACTGAAAACTGACACTACCGACACATTAAAGAGTGTACCAGTTATTCTTACTCGATTCTTCACTTGTGGATCAACGAATTTGCAATAGAATGCCTAACAGTGCACCAGAACAGGGTATTTGGTGCGCAGAGGATGGGTGTGTCTTCAGCTCTATTTTCTGTCCCTTCTGCAGTAATATCAACAATTTGCTAGGAGTTCAGATCATGGCAACCAATTCATCAAATATTCACTTACTGGACAAGGTGACCATTTACAACCACTGCATAAGGCAACCTTTTTTTCTCTCGTCCTTGAATCTTAATGTGCCTTTTTGCCTTGTTCTTTGCTGTTGTCTCTGGTTCTGTCATCTGTCAACTTCTCCATTACTGTTCTTTTAAGTGCATTCTTTACTCACATTTGTTCCCCAGATATTGTTTTACTTTGATTCTTTGGACGTGAAAAACCATGAGGAATCAGGGAGGGGGGCTTCCAAGGAAGTGGTAAGATTGAACCATATGGCTAGTTTGTCTTTTTCGTAATGCTATTTTTCTGAATGACTGTTCAATCTGTTTTGTAGCATAATTCCAAAAAAAAAAAAAAAGGATATGGCTTGGCGAAAAAGGAAAAAGATTTTGAACTTGAGTTGTTCATAATTGGAACAGAAGATAAACTCCACAAAACAATATCTTTATATATATATATATATTTTATTACTTGATATTGACCTTGAATTATTTTACTGAATTTAAGCAAGTTATTGTAGTTATTTTTCTCAATACAATAAGAACGTGTGGATGTGCCAGTAAGGGAAGTTTTATCTGTAATTCTGAAATCATTTTTTATGTATGCTGAAGCCTGAAGTGCTGAGTTATAAATATAAATGAGCAAGATGCTCTTCCGAGAATATACAATAACTAGTTTGGCATTGCTATAGGATTTGAAGCCAGTTACTGATTCTGGCACGGACAAATTGTCCTAAATTCCATTGACAAGTATTTTTATCTTCCCCAGCCAGAGAAATCAGAAGTCCGGAAGACTAGAAAATCAAAGGTTGGAATTTAAGTAATGCGTCGAGCATTTTTGTTTATAGGCATTCATGTTTTAGAGTTGACTTTTTGTTTGCAAATGATGCAGCAAAGACTAAGATGCTTCCCCTGTGCAGAAGGCCAAAACTGAAGCTGATAAGCCTGGAAATCTTGGTGCAGATTTGGCAACGATGCTGTGAACTCAAGGTAGGGATGCTAGTACTTTTCTCACAAATTAAATTTTTCGTTTGACATCAAGCACATCTAGTTTAATTAAATCTAAATTTTATATATGAATTGTGTTTTGATATATTTCCTAATTCTGCCTTTTGAGTAGATTCCAAAAGTTGAGAAATTGTAGTTTCATTTCTTAATTACAATTCAACGTTTTTGAATCTGACTCTTCATTGATCCGCAGCAGCATTAACTTCCCCCCTTCAGCCCTTTGATGAGTAGTGATCAAGCCCTAATGTCCTGTGTCAGCTTACTGCAATAGACAGTTCCTGATTGAGCTAAACCTTCCATCTAACTATAATTTGCGCGAAATGGGATTTTTGGAACATCATTTCCTGACCTGGAACATCTGCCACCACGGCTTACTACCAGCAACAAATGGATACCAAGTATGAGCCTGTGTGTGGTGGTTGGTTTCCAAGAAGAGGTGATAAGTATCAGGATGTCAACGTTATTACGGTCAAGACAATCGAGTGATCTGTATTGCTTTGGAGCTTTCGTACAGCAAGATGGTGTTTTCTTTTTTGCGCAATTTTTGGGAACACGAATCAAATACCTGATTACACAACCTGATCGACTCATTATTGTTGAGTTTTTCTGTACAGCAGTTTTTACAGCAGTGCTTTCCTTCCTGTACTACCGGAATAGTGGAATTATTGTTTTAACTTAATTAAATTTATTCAACATTTTCAAAACATCTTTTACTTCCTTTGTTAATCAGCAAAAAAAATTTATATTAATTCTTTATATTAATTAAATTTTTTATGATCACTGAATATGTAAGAAATAATTTATTTTTATACTTGGTTTTGATATAAAGATAGCTTGATGTATTAAATTATTATATATGTAAGGTATGTATTATAATAATTATTAGATATTTTGTCTTTTATGATGATTTATTTAGACGTATAATTTAGCCAATAGGAAGTAAGTTAGCCATTATATTATGTGAATGTAATGATAGCATACAGAAAAATATAGGACATTTGGTTTCAGTTTTTTTTTTGTTTTTTGGTTTTAAAAGGTAACTATAAAATATTACTATCTTTATTTTGTTTCATTTTTTTACAATTTTAGGAAGGAAATAATAAAAATGACTATATTTTTTTAGTGTTTTCTTTATAAAATTCTCAAAATAAAAATTAAAGTAGGGTGTTATTTTTTTAATCAATTTTAGAAAATAGGAAATGAGAAAAAATGTTTTTTAACAATTAAATAGGTCCTTAACGTTGTGAATTTTATTTTTGTGTGTAGGTAACTAATTTAATATATCTGGTTATTTTGAGTAATTTTTTAGAACAAGCAATACTAACAATTATGGCATGTTTATTTAATTCTTTTTAAATTATATAAACAACACATGGTAAAAATGGATGTGTATTGTATGTCATGATTTACTAGTTCTCTTTTGTTATTTTACATTTTGACTCATTTGTTTCTGAAATACTTACTATATTATATTATAGATAATTATTGTATTAAGAAAACTACGTATAAAAATTAATTTAATGTTTAAATTTAAGCAATTATATTAAGTAAATGAATTATAAATACTTATCATATTCAGTAATTAGTAACTATATAAAAAATAGTAAATATGAGTCATTAAACTTATTTAAAAGCAATTAACAATAATAAGTTTATAAAATTATAATTGATAATTAAAAATTAATGTTACACTATTATGTTTGTTAAGAAAAAGAAAAAATGTATTCTGAAGAAAATAAATAAATCTAATTAAATAATTAGAATAGCAATGGACGTGTGAATGTGATAACTACTCCCCAAAATAACTACAATATGCATTGTCAAGATGCTATTTCGCCATGGTCCCTTCCGGTGGTGGGGTAGGGATCATCTATTTGTCATATTGTTAATAATAATAATAATAATAATAAAAGCTAAAAATATTATACATTATCAGTAATTTTTTAAAATTGATTTTAAAATATTATGTGACATGTAAGTTGAACATGACCTGAAAATAAATCAAGTCTTGTTCTCTATTCTAGCTAGCGTCTAAATTTTTGTTTTGAAATTTTGAAGGCATAATATAATAGTAAAAGTAATGATGATTAGAATTAGAAGTATTAACCGTTCTTACTTTCAATTGTAACCAACCAGGCATTAGCATGTAACATCTGTGAGCAATTAAGTCAAACCTAATCACAAAGCAAGGTATCAACAAGATAAGATATTATAGTCCAAGTATTTAATAAAGTTCATGCTTATAAGACTTTTGAACTCTATCATATTTATTGCTATTATGCTTGTATAAAAGGTTGTACTGTATAAAAGATTGTATTTTTTTTCTATTTGTATTTTATGTTCTTATGCCTATAAACGGTTGTAAGCTATGTACATGAAGAAACAAAGAGTTGAATAAAATTATGTTCGAGTATTTAAGAAAACTCTTTCTTCAATTACTGAATTTAGCTTTAGCTTTATTTTCGAAAATAAAATATTAAATGATTGTGTGAATCTTTTGG
>JAMLFY010000601.1:0-28672 GCA_030441495.1 Dalbergia oliveri
AAATTTTTACTCATTAGGAATTACCGAATTACGTGGGTAAATATTATATAAAATTTGAGACTCAAACAATCCTTAATAAAGGAATATAACATTAGAAGAGAAGTTAGGAGCAATTCGTGCAAGTATTGCAAACCGATTTTCTTGGTACGTGTAAAATGACCAAAATGCCCCTTAGGAGGTTATTTTACTAGAATGAGGATCGTGGGCCCCACCCATCCTCAAGGGATGTTTTGATGTTAATAAGGATTGTTTGTGTTATGTGTGTTAATAGAGGAGAAGAAATCCTAATTTTGAGCTCGACGCGCGAAATGACCAAAACGCCTGTATTGGTCTTTAACTTTATTTGTTGCCTACTGAGCCAGAACCTCACTAAAATGTGTTAAAAGGTGTTTTTAAGCCATGATTAACCATTGGTTAAGCTTGGGTGTCTCGGGCAATTTTTAAGTAAAATGACCGTTTTGCCCGTCTTTGTGGTAGTTTTACAAATTTTGAGATTTTTGATTGATAATTAAACCTAAGCAATATTAGGCTCAAATTAAAGCTTATTAAATTCTAATTATTAATCTAGTCAAAATTATTTATTTAGATTGATTAGAACCTAAAATTGCTTAAACACTCAAATTGCTTAGGAATTCACCTAAACCCTTAACCAAATTCTCTAAATTGCATGAATACCTTGCCTACACCTAAATAATACATGGAACACACAAAACCCTCTTCCATGAGGCTGTAATGCATGAAATAATTCAGCCATAATTAGCCATAATCATTTGAATTATCTGCAAGATAATGCACTAAAACAAATGAAAAATTCCCATAAAACATGGCATGTTTTAAGCCACCAAACAAGAAATGATTTTTCTTCCTTTGTTCCCCTAAAATCAGAACAATTATGCCTCCTCCTCTTGTCATTTATGAGCTTGAATTCCTCTATAAATAGGCATGCTTAAGGAGCCTTAGAAGTCTTGCTCATAACTTACACAAATTCTAGTTTTTACCTAACACCAAAGCTCTCATTTCCTCCTCCTCTTGGCTGAATTTTCTTTCTTCAAGTTTTCAAGAATATTTTCTTTCATTTCACTCCAAGAAACCAAGTTCTCTTCCTTTCCTTCAAATCAGAATTAGGGGAGAGTTTCTAAATTTATTTCTATGTTTTGCTAAGTGTTGTTCTTGGTTCAAAATGATGATTTCATGGATTTCTAGCTTTTTCCATTTGGTTTTCTTCTTCCTTTCTTCTACAATTCGGCCATATGGCCTAGGTGGGACTAAGATGATGGCTTGATGATGAGGACCTTGAAGTGGGTTGTAATCCATCAGAAGTTAGGCCTCTAAAGCTTGAAAGTTCCACTTGATGCAAAACTTTAAAGAATAATATTTTTATGATGTTTTTATTGATCTTGAGTTTAGAACTTGAAAGATGTATTTCTCACTTTGTCTTGTTAAGATATATATGGGTTGAATTTGTATTTCTCTAAAGTCTTGGAGGAAGCTAGTAAAGAAATCAAATGAACTTGCATCCATGTTTAAGTTTATGCCTTGCATAACCATGTTTACTTTCTATGTCATCACTAAATTCTCAAGAATGAATAAATGAACTTGCATTCTCATGTTTAAATTTCCAAGCTTGCATTTCATGTTTATGTTTCAAGTTGTCACTTAATCTCTAAAGATAATAAAAGGTTGCATCTCTCATATTTATTTTATGCTCTCACTTTATTTTATAATGGCTAAAAGAATCAATGCATGGCATGTTTATTTCTATGTCATCACTTAAAGATCCTAGAGCTCAAAGACTTGTCAAAGTATTCAAGCAAAGAAATAAGACTTTAAAGCCCATTTCAATTTTCTTAAGATTATTGGAGTTAAAGAATTTATTCTTTAAGAAGTCTTGAGATTCAGCTTAAAAAGATGTAATAATAATTCTCCTCCCTCTTACTTGTCAGTGGTCACTTACGCCTCCCTTCTTAAGATTCTCTTTCCCTTCTCATCCTGCTCTGCTGGAATACTCGCTTGCTTTCCAGCTTCTTGCATCATGTTTATATTTCAAGTTCTTGCATCATGTTTAATTTTCAAGTCATCACCTTAAATCTTAAAGATAAGAAATGGATTTGCATATCATGTTTATAATTCCAAGTTATCACCTTATAATGACAAGATTAAAATGAGGTTGCATAGCATGTTTATGATTCTAAGATATCACATAAATCTCTTAAAGCTCAAGACTTGCTCCTTTTATCTTAAGTGAGAATTTTAATTATGAAGATTCTTTCAAAAGAATTAGTTTCTAAAAGAGTTTTAAAGCTTTGCAAGGATTCTACAAGAAACTAATATTTTATGTTCACTTAAAATGTGATTTTATACAATTATATGAGGTTCATGATTGCTTCTAATCTAATTATTACCAATGTATGATGATGATTTAATATGTTTAAAGTTGTGATTATTATGTTTATTATGAGGGAACAATTATATGCAAGTTAAAAGAGAAACTAGCTATATAAAACAACCGTAAAGCAAGTTTCTTATAAATTTCTAGATAATGAAATTCATGCATCCTTTGAACCTTTAGTGGCCTTAAGAACCAGATTTTATTATGTTTAATAAGGGAGAATGATTCATAATTGGGTTAGTAATTATTTTGCATTGGAGGGGAAAAGAAATAGGTAATCTTAGAAAAGGGCAAATGTGAACTTTGAGGATATATTCTAAAACCTTAAAAATGACTTATTGCCTGTCTAAACTTCTATATATAGTTCTAATAATGTTCCTAAAGGCTTATAATTAATGGTAATGATGGTAATAAATCCCTTAGATGCATAATTAATTAGTTCAACAGAATTAAAAAGGTTGCCCAATTCCTAGAGTTTTGGCTGTTTAAGAAGTTTTTCAATAAGGATTTATTGATGATGCCTCTTTGATGTTTTAAAGTGATAAGTCTATAAAGTGATTTGATGCTTTTAAGTATTTGATGCCATTGAATGATTCCCTAGCTTGCATGTTATAGTTGCTGTTGCAAACAATGAAAAACTTATGCATGAAATAAAGACATATTCTGTAGTTGGAAGAAGTGTATTACTGGAAAATGCTAATTTGGAAAGACTTTCTGGTAAGGAAAGATTTGGTATTTAAGCGTGTCCATTGTGACCCACCTCTCTTTCCTGGAATCTCCTAGATGCATGATTAATAGTTGGTATATATTATTTTGGCATAAGACTATAAATGAGAAATGTTATGATGATTATGAATGAAGAATTGTATTATGATATAACATGCAAAGACTTAAAGGTGACCAAAATATATGAGAAAATGATCCTTTGGACCCATCAAACTATAGGCGGTGGTGAAAGGTGATTCTTGCCCCTAGTCTGTTCTCTCAAAAGGGTAAGAGATTGAATTTTTACTTATCAAAAGGGATAAGTATATGCTGGTGACGACTAGCAGGTTAGCTCATAACCTAGATTACTCCCAAAGGGTGGAGTATAGGGTGGCCAGGAAAATGATGATGAAAGTAACTTTAAGTCACCTAAGAAACTAAGTAAATGCATTATGTGAATATGATGTTCTGCTATGCATAGTATTTATGAGATGATGATGAGAAATATGATGTTCTGTATGCATAGTATTATGAAATGATGATGAGGAATATGATGTGATTTTATGCATAACTATGTTATTATATATGAAAGGAAAAGTTCATTATAAACATGACATGCTAAGTTTATGATGCATTATAAGACGCATGATTAAAACCGACGACCTCTCGGATAGTATATTTTCGAACTTAATAAATCAATCTTAGCATGCTCACTATTTCATAATAACCCGAGGTTCCTGGGGACGATGATGATGACACAATGCATCATGAGGTGAGTACCCTACTGAGATTCTTTATAAGTTTCTCACTCCCTCTATTTTTCTTCCATCTCGTCTTTTAAGAAAATAATGTTGTGAATCACATTGAGGCCTACTGGAGCTGACTTGAATCCCTCCTAGTTTCACTCGTATATTTCAGAATATTTAATATTCCCTATCCCTGGAGTGTTATTACTAGGTGCCATTAATGGATGTCCTTCCATCCATATATTATTTATGTTTTATTAGATTGCCTACACTTAGTCTTATTCTGTTGGTAGGCAAAATATCTATATGATATGTAATTATGGATGCTGTATGATGGAGCCAATATATTATGATGTGATGTTTGTAAATTCCTATGTGTCTTTTAAATTTTGCTAAATCATTCACTGAGCCTTACGCTTTCAATTATGTTTAAAAAATGGCTCGTAATTTCACTAAGTATTTTCAAAGCATGATTAAGAAGTTAAAGCAAAGAGTAAAGTCTAGTAATTAATCAGTACCTAGGTGTATGGGTTAATTATTAGGGTGTTACATTTTGGTATTAGAGAGTCCGGTTTCTCATGGAGCCTGAGGATTGGACCGACTATGCTTCTAAAGCATAATACGTTAGTAATGTCATGTGTAGATGTTTATCATTAGGATGAGCTTGAGGATTAGAAATACATGACTCTTGGATGTTGAAAGTGCCATGGTAACTTGCTCACTTTGCATGGAATATTGGGCTCTGATCACCTCAGTGTTGCCGTTTTGTGTGTATAGGGACCAATGGCACGACGAACAACAGGCTAGGAGCGCACACAGAATAACCAAGATAATGAGACCGCTAAGCACTTCGCGACGTAGCAAGGACCATGAGAATGATGGAAACATGATCAGAATCGTCAAGCTAATATAAATCAAGGACATGAAATTCCCGAACATGCTCGTTTCGGGAGTTTCAAGGTCACCCACCTGTTTTCAAGGACCCTCAATCCTAATGTAGCAGATGAATGGATTCAAATATTGAGAAGTCTTTGCTGCAGTTCCATGTTCCGAGGAGCAGAAGGTCACTTTTGCCACCCACATGCTTGAGGGTGATGCCGGCTTCTGTGGCACGGTGTTCGAGACTCCTGGAGGCAACCAAGTGGACATTGATTGGGAATTATTCAAGGTCCATTTTTACGAGAAGTATTTCCGAGTCGGTTAAAAATGCTAAGGACATTGAATTCATGCAACTTGTCCAGGGAATATGAATTGTGGCTCAATATACCTAACAATTTGAGGAACTCATTAAGTTCTCAAGGATGTACCAAGGTAACCCTGATGAGTATTGGAAATGCATTAAATACGAGTCAGGGTTAAAGGTAGAACTTAATGTGGGTTGCGCACTTTGGAATTAGGATTCTACCTTAGTCAACAAATGCCGCATCATTGAAAGGGGCAGAGAGAAGCTGGGTACTTCAAAGTCTAGAATATCATCAAAAAGCTGACACTCAAGGTCAACAGTTCAAGAGGAAATCGACCTCATTTCCACATTCAATCAAGATCACAAATGCCACAAAGGAACTTTCATCAAGGAAGGACCGAACACAACAACAACAACCGCTATATAATCCCAACAATCGCAACAACAACAATAATAACAATAAGGGAAAGCACCACAAAGAGGTCCAGGAAGCACCTCCACGACCCGTGCCATCCATGGAATGTCCCAAGTGCGGCAAGAATCATGGGAGCATGCCATGTCGAGCCGTAACAAACGTAGTGCTACTGATGTGGAAAACCAGGTCATTACTCTCGGAATGCACAGAAGGGAACCCGCCAACCCCCAATCCCAAGCCAATACCAAGGAAGGTATTCACCGTTAATGCTTGAAGAAACGACAAAGTCACGAAATCTCGTGGAAGGTAAGTGTAATATGTATGGTAAAACTTAATTGTATGTATGATTCTGGCGCTTCCCATTCTTTTATCTCCCACTCATGTGTTAAAAGCCTTAACTTGCATATACCTGAAGCTTCCTTTTGACCTTATTGTTTCTACCCTCCGGAAAACCGTTAGGACTTGTAAATGTTGTTTAGATTGCCATTTTGTTATTGAGAATAGATCATTTGTTTTAGATCTCATTTGCTTACCCATGCAAGGTTTAGATGTGATTCTTGGCATGGATTGGCTTGAAGCCAACCGTGACTGTAACTGCCATAGAAAACCATTACTTTTCTTCTGTTCCTATTAGACCTAAGAAACCCATAAGTCTTTACATAACTCGTTGAGAAATGTACGTGGTAAGGGTGAGAGTAAAGGTTATATTTTCCTAGCCGCTAGTGATGTAGACTTTGAGCAAAGTATCGATGAGATACCGATAGTAAGAAATTATCCCGAAGTATTTCCAGTAATGATAAGTTTCCCCAAGAGAGATAGAGTTTTCCATAGAATTGCTTCCGTGAGTCCCATATCCATAGCCCCATACAGGATGTCCCCATTAGTTGACCGAGTTGAACTAGCATTGGAAGATTTATTGGAGAAAAAGTTTGTAGGCCTAGTGTCACCTTGGGGAGCTGTTGTTTTTGTGAAGAAAGGATGGGAGTATGAGGATGTGTGTTGACTATAGGCAATTGAATAAAGTGAATATGAAGAACAAATACCCTTTGCCTAGGATAGATGACTTGATGGTACAAGCTTAAGGGGCAGGTGTTTTCTAAGATTGATTTGAGGTTAGGTTACCACCAGAATTAGGGTGAGAGATGAAGATATACCAAAAACGGCCTTTCGTACCCTATAATCCCATTTTGAGTTTGGAGGTAATGTCCTTTGGATTAACCAATGCTCCGGCAATTTTTATGGATTACATGAATAGGATCTTTAGACCCTATTTAGATCAGTTTGTGGTTGTCTTCATAGATGACATTTCATTCTACTCTAAGACCCACGAGGAGCATGAACGCCACCTAACCATAGTACTGGAAATCCTGAAGGAAAAGAAACTATATGCCAAGCTTTCTAAGTGTGAATTCTGGTTGGATGAGGTGAAATTTTAAGGGCATGTGTATTCTAAGAAAGGAATTGCCTGGATCCTAGTAAGGTGGAACCCGAACCCTGAAAGACCAACCACGTATGAAGTAAGGAGCTTCTTAGGTTTAGCTCGGTTATTACCGTCGGTTTATCAAGGGATTTTCCCAAATTTCCCTTCCTTTGACTAAGCTAACTAGGAAAAACACCTCTTTTTCATGGACCCTCCTAGTGTGAAAAGAGCTTTCAAGAGCTGAAACACAAGCTAACCTCAACCCCTGTTTCAGTGTTACCGACCCCAATGTGCCTTCGAAGTGTACTGTGATGCTTCAAGGAAGGGTTTGGGTTGACTATGAGAGATAGGCAAGTGGTGGCCTATGCATCGAGCAACTCAAAGCCACATGAGGCAAATGCCCCACCCATGACCTTGAGTTAGCGTTGCGTGTTTGCTTAAAGATTTGGAGACACCATTTATACGGAGTGAGGTTTGAGGTGTTTTCTGAAATCACAAGAGTTTGAAATATCTCTTTGATCAAAAAGAGCTAAACATGAGGCAAAGAAGGTGGATGGAGTTTTTAAAAGATTATGATTTCGGGTTAAACTATCATCCAGGTAAAGCTAATGTTGTAGCTGATGCCCTAAGTAGGAAATCCTTACAAGTGTCCCGTTGATGGTGAAAGAGATTGAGTTAATTGAGCAATTTAGAGACCTCAACCTAGGAATGACCTTGACCACTAAGGGCATAAGAGCTTGTCACCTTAGTGTGACAAGTGAATTCAAGGAAAGAATTGCTCAAGCCCAAAGGAAAGATAGAAGAATTTCAAGAGACCTTAAGAGGCAGGTAAGAGCTGATAAGTTGAAAGGTTTTACCCAAGGGAATGATAGTTTATGGAGGTTTGAAGGTCGTATATGTGTACCGAGTGGTGACCTTGAAAAGGATATTTTGAAGGAAGCCCATAAGAGCCATTTCACCCTTCATCCGGTGCCACCAAGATGTATCAAGATTTGAAGAAGATGTTCTTGGTGGTTATTGAAGAAGGATGTGTGCACATGGGTGAGTAAGTGCTTGGTGTGTCAAAAGGTGAAGATTGAGCACCAAAACCTTCTGGAACGTTGCAACTTCTATCAATCCCTGAATGGAAGCGGATAGTATCTCCATGGATTTTGTAATTGGACTACGATGAACTGAACGAATCATGACGCCATTTGGGATAGTGGATCGGTTGACTAAATCAGCCCACTTTTTACCTATTAAGGTGACTTATTCCTTGGATAGGTTAGCACAGTGATATATTCAGGAGATAGTAAGATTACATGGAGTGTCTCGACGACAGATCTTGTAATCGGATTGACGATTTACGTCACGATTTTGGGGAGCCTTTCAGAAGGCGTTTGGTTCAAAGCTGTGTTTGAGCACTGCTTATCACCCCCAAACGGACGGTCAATTTGAAAGAACTATCCAAACTTTGGAGGACATGTTGAGGGCTTGTGTTTTAGATCAAAGAGAGTTGGGATAAGTACCTTATTATTGAATTTGCATATAACAACAGCTATCATGCAAGTATCGGTATGGCACCATACGAGGCCCTCTATGGACGGAAGTGTCAATCACCTCTATGTTGGTATGAGCCCGAGAGCAAAGTCTACTGGACCGCATATTGTGAGGGAAACGACTAACAAATCAAGAAGATTAGGGATAAAGATTCTCACCTGCTCAAATCGCAGAAAAACTATGCGGACAAGCGGCGAAACCGCTAGATTTTCAAGAGGGGACCATGTGTTCCTAAGAATCACCCCCACGCAGAGCATAGGCCAAGCAATGAAAGTAAAGAAATTGAGCCCAGATTCTTGGTCCGTTTGAAATCCTTAGCAAAATAGGATCTGGAGCCTACCAATAGCCCAACCCCTCAGTCTGTCCAACCTTCATGATGTTTTCCATGTCTCCCAGTAAGGAAATATCATTCTTACCCAAGTCATGTACTAGAGCCAGAACATGTACAATTAAGAGATGACTAACGTTTAACTTACCACCCACGAAATCGTTGACGAGGAGTTAAGGTTTAAGGAACAAGTTGGACCCTAGTCAAAGTAGCATGGGAAACATGAACCGAAGAAGTTACATGGAGCGAACGAACAGAAATGAGCACAGGATCGACAGAGCTATTCTCAGGAACGAATTTCGAGGGCGAAATCTCTTTTTAAGGAGGGGAGAAATGTAACGCCCAATTTTACCTAATTTTTACTGTCATTAGGAATTACGAATTACCGTAGGTAAATATTATATAAAATTTGAGACCAAACAATCCTTAATAAAGGAATATAACGTTAGAAGAGAAGTTAGGAGCAATTCGTGCAAATATTGCAAACCCCAATTTTCTGTACGTGTAAAATGACCAAAATGCCCCTGAGGTTATTTTACTGAGAATGAGGATTTGGGGCCCCATCCTCAAGGGATGTTTTGATGTTAATAAGGGATTGTTTGTGTTATGTGTGTTAATAGAGGAGAAGAATCCTAATTTTGAGTCTCGACGCGAAATGACCAAAACGCCCTTACCGTTTTAACTCCAATTTGTTGTCCACTGAGCCGAACCTCACTAAAATGTGTTAAAAGGTGTTTTTAAGCCATGATTAACCATTGGTTAAGCTCCGGGGTCTGTTGGCAATTTTTAAGTAAAATGAACGTTTTGCCCCTGTCTTTTGTAGTTTTACAAATTTTGAGATTTTTGATTCGCTAACGAACCTAAGCAATATTAGGCTCAAATTAAAGCTTATTAAATTCTAATTACTAATCTAGAGTCAAAATTATTTATTTAGATTGATTAGAACCTAAAATTGCTTAAAACACCCAAATTGCTTAGTAATTCACTTAAACCCTTAACCGTAAATTCTCTAAATTGCATGAATACCTTGCCTACACCTAAATAATACATGGAACACACAAAACCCTCTTCCATGAGGCTGTAATGCACGAAATAATTCAGCCATAATCAGCCATAATCATTAGAATTATTGCAAGATAATGCACTAAAACAAAATGCCAAAAAAATTCCCTAAAACATGGCATAAAACATGCCTTAAACAAGAAATGATTTTCCTCCCTTTGTTCCCCATGAAAAATCCGAAAATCATGCCTCCTCCTCTTGTCCATACATGAGCTTGAATCTCTATAAATATGCATGCTGACTTGAGGAGCCTTAGAAGTCTTGCTCATAACTTACACAAATTCTAGTTTTAGGAGCACCAAAAGCTCTCATTTCCTCCTCCTCTTGGCTGAATTCTTCTTCAAGTTTTCAAGAATATTTTCTTTCATTTCACTCCAAGAAACCAAGTTCTCTTCCTTTCCTTCAAATCAGATTAGGTAGGGAGTTGTTTTAAGTTTATTTCTATGTTTTGCTAAGTGTTGTTCTTGGTTCAAAATGATGATTTCATGGATTTTCTCTAGTTTTTCCATTTGGTTTTCTTCTTCCTTTCTTTAACAATTTGGCCATATGGCCTAGGTGGGACTAAGATGATGGCTTGATGATGAGGACCTTGAGGTGGGTTGTGAATCCATCACAAGTTAGGCCTCTAAAGCTTGAAAGTTCCACTTGATGCAAAACTTTAAAGAATAATATTTTTATGATGTTTTTATGATCTTGAGTTTAGAACTTGAAAGATGTATTTCTTCACTTTGTCTTGTTAAGATATATAGTTGAATTTATATTTCTATAAAGTCTTGAAGGAGCTCTAGTAAAGAAATCAAATGAACTTGCATCCATGTTTAAGTTTATGCCTTGCATAACCATGTTTACTTTCTATGTCATCACTAAATTCTCAAGAATGAATAAATGAACTTGCATTCTCATGTTTAAATTTCCAAGCTTGCATTTCATGTTTATATTTCAAGTTGTCACTTAATCTCTAAAGATAATAAAAGGTTGCATCTCATATTTATTTTATGCTCTCACTTTATTTTATAATGGCTAAAAGAATCAATGCATGGCATGTTTATTTTATGTCATCACCTAAAGATCCTAGAGCTCAAAGACTTGTCAAAATATTACAAGCAAAGAACAAGAACTTTAAAGAAATAAGATTATTGGAGTTAAAGAATTTATTCTTTAAGAAGTCTTGAGATTGGAGCTTAAAAAGATGTAATAATAATTCTCTTCTCCCTCACTCGGTCCAGTGCGGATTACGCCGCTTAGTTTCTTAAGATTCTCTTTTTCCTTCATTGGTCCTGTGCGTAACTACCGTTTCACTTCTTGCATCATGTTTATATTTCAAGTTCTTGCATCATGTTTAATTTTCAAGTCATCACCTTAAATCTTAAAGATAAGAAATGGATTTGCATATCATGTTTATAATTCCAAGTTATCACCTTATAATGACAAGATTAAAATGAGGTTGCATAGCATGTTTATGATTCTAAGATATCACATAAATCTCTTAAGCTCAAGACTTGCTCCTTTTATCTTAAGTGAGAATTTTAATTATGAAGATTCTTTCAAAAAGAATTAGTTTCTAAAAGAGTTTTAAAGCTTTGCAAGGATTTACGGGAAACTAATATTTTATGTTCACTTAAAATGTGATTTTATACAATTATATGAGGTTCATGATTGCTTCTAATCTGAGTTTATTACCAATGTGATGATGATGATTTAATATGTTTAAAGTTGTGATTATTATGTTTATTGATGAGGGAACAATTATATGCATGTTAAAAGAGAAACTAGGCTTCATAAAATAACCGTAAAGCAAGATTTCTAGAACTCTAGATAATGAAATTTATGCAATCTGTCCAGAACCTTTAGTGGCCTTAAGAACCAGATTTTATTATGTTTTAGATAAGGGAAATGATTCATAATTGGGTTAGTAATTAATTTTGGCATCATAGGGAAAGACGGTACGAAAAGGGTTAAAAATGCAACTTCTAGCACACCGTAAAACCTTAAAATGACTTATTGCCTATGCTGCCCCATATAGTCTAATAATGTTCCTAAGGCTTATAATTAGTGGTAATAATGATGGTAATAAATCCCTTAGATGCATAATTAATTAGTTCAATAATTAAAGTATGTTACCGATTCTAGAATTTCGTTTAAGAAATTTTGAATAAGGATTTATGATGATGCCTCTTTGATGTTTTAAAATGATAAGTCTATAAAATAAATTGATGCTTATTAAGTATTTGATGCCACTGAATAATTATTTCCTAACTTGCATGTCTATAGTTTGCTGCTTGCAAACAATGAAAATCTTATGCATGAAATAAAGACATATTCCTGGACTTGGAAGAAAGTGTATTCCTTAAGAGCTAATTTGCAAAAGATCCCTGGCTAAGGAAGATTTGGTATTTAAGCTTGTGTCAATTGTGACTTAACATCTCTCTTCCTGAATCTCCTAGATGCATGATTAAGTTGGTATATATTATTTCGGCATAAGACTATAAATGAGAGAAATATTATGATGATTATGATGAGAATTGTATTATGATATAACATGCAAAGACTTAAAGGTGACTCAAAATATATGAGAAAATGATCCTTTGGACCTGAACTATAGGCGGTGAAAAGGTATTCTGCCCCCTAGAGTTTGCTCTCAAAAGGGTAGAGTACGAGAAATTTTCACTATCAAAAGGGATAAAGGATGTGCTGGTGACGACTAGCAAGGTATGAGCTCATAACCTAGATTACTCCAAAAGGGTGAAGATAGGGTTGCCCAGGAAAATGATGATGAAAGTAACTTTAAGTCACCTAAGAAACTAAGTAAATGCATTATGTGAATATGATGTTCTGCTATGCATAGTATTTATGAGATGATGATGAGAAATATGATATTCTGCTATGCATAGTATTATGAAATGATGATGAAGGAATATGATGTGATTTTATGATAACTATGTTATTATATATGAAAGGAAAAGTTCATTATAAACATGACATGCTAAGTTTATGATGCATTATAGACGCATGATTAAAACCGACGACCTCGGTAAAGATATTTTCGAACTTATAAATCAATCTTAGCATGCTCACTATTTCATAATAATCCGAGGTTCCTTGGGACGATGATGATGACACAATGCATCATGAGGTGAGTACCCTACTGAGATTCTTTTATAAGTTTCTCACTCCCTCTATTTTTCTTTCCATCTCGTCTTCAAGAATAGAAGGAAGCGTCGTGAATCACATTGAGGCTTGCCCATTTGAACTAACTTGAATCCCTCCTAGTTTCACTCGTATATTTCAGATATCTATCCTATCCCTGGAATGTTATTACTAGGTGCCATTAATGATGTCCTTCCATCCATATATTATTTATGTTTTATTAGATTGCCTACACTTAGTCTTATTCCTTTGGTAGGCAAAATATCTATATGATATGTAATTATGGATGCTTGGATGATGGAGCCAATATATTATGATGTGATGTTTGTAAATTCCTATGTGTCTTTTAAATTTTGCTAAATCATTCACGTTTAAGCGCGGCTCACGTTTTTAATTATGTTTAAAAAAAAAATGGCTCGTAATTTCACTAAGTATTTTCAAAGCATGATTAAGGAACTGAGCAAAGAGTAAAGTCTAGTAATTAATCAGATACTGCCTAGGTGTATTGGGTTAATTATTAGGGTGTTAACAGAAACAACTTGGTCTTGGACCATACATGCTTGTGTTTTCTTTCTTTCTTTTTCCCTTCTTTTCCCTTCTTTCTTGAATGGCTTCAAGCTGCTTTCCTGCTCTTTTTCCTTTGAAAGATTTCAGTTTCCTTTGTTTTTCACTGAACAAAGTTTGCTAAAAATGTTATGTAGATCACAAAAGTTTTGTTAAGAAAATTAATCACATGTTTTCAAAGAGCTTCTAAGCTTATCCTTGCCAACCTTAAAGTTGGTTTCCGTTTAAGAGTTTTACTCTAGATTGAAGCCCATGAGCAATAAAATAAAGAATATGACCTAGATCTTTGTATTTTGTTTTAGACAAAGTTTGAGCTTTGTGTTCTATTTTTCTTGAGCTTGATGATGAAGTTCAAAACCAAAGGCTTCTTTGAAGTTGGTGCAAAGAATTCTAAAGCTCACTTTATGTTGTTAAGATGCATATTGGGTTAAGGTTGTGAAATTCCTTTAAAGTCTTAAGAGCTCTTAGTAAGATAAAATGGAAGTGCACTCATGTTTATGTTTATGTCTTGCATAGCATGTTTACTTTGATGATCACTAAACTCTCAAGAATAATTAAATGGACTTGCATAATCATGTTTAAATTTCAAGTTGCATCTCATTTATATTTCAAGCCATCACTTAAACTAAAGATAATGAGGTTGCATTTGAGATGTTCATTTTTGTGCACTCACTTTATTTTTTCTAATGAAGAGTAAAATAAGTGCATATCATGTTTAACTTTATGCCATCACTTAAATATTTAGAGCTCAAAGCTTGCCCAAGTATCTAGTATAAATTTTTAGAAAATGGAGGCATTTCAAGAATGCCATTTTGGCTTACTATGATGATGATGGACTGGGATGAGTTCCTCTAATAAGAGTGTCCATAGTCTAAGTCTTGGAATTCTAAGCTTAGCGTATTTAAAGAACTTTATGAACAAGTTTTATATTTAAATTCATTGCTTAGCTAAATAATTTAGCTACTAACTTACCCATTTTGGTCTTATTTTAATGAGATTATTTTGGTTTTCTAAATGAGTTTGGAGTTCCAAAAGAAATTTCCAAGAGAGCAACTTATATGCTTTTTAAATCATGAAATCATGATTCATATGCTTATGTTTGATTCTGCATGATGCAATTGGCCATTGTATAAATTTTTTATGGTGTTAAAATGTGTAAAATTATGTTTGAGTGAAGTAAGGAATCGACTTAGGGAAGTTAGGAAAGACAAGTAACTAAAAGGGTCTAAAATGAGAACTCTAGAACATTTAGATGCACAAACTTGTAAATTTGTTCCAGGACTTAAGAAAATGGTTCATAATTAGTGGATACATGTAGGAATCCCTCATAATTGGTTTAGGAGCTAATTATAGAGCTAGGCCGAAGACTAAACTTAGAAAAGGTCAAAATGGAAAGATTCTAGGATCTGGAGCGTATGATAATCTTCTGCTTCTAAGTGGTGCAATGCTGTTTGGATATTTAGAATGTAAATCATAGTGAGAATTGTAAGAGTGATCCCTTAGGTGCTATAAAGATCCATAATGAAAGTTAGGATAATTAGAAGAACATTAGTTTAAGACCTAAGGGCTAAGCATAAGACACCATGAGATAGAAGGTGTGATGAAGAATTAGATTGAGTGGATATACTTGTGATGATGTGAATATGTTAATGACATGAACATGAGACCATATGTGTATTTGTGACATGTTGTTGTGGTGATGTGGTATGCTATGCTTAAGGTGCATGAGTAATATGAGTTATGAGTAGAGGATATATTATATGATGTTGTATGGTTGTATGCTTATTGTTGCATTCATTCAAGATGATAAAGTGGACCCATTATGACTTCCTCAGTTAAGAGTTGTACGGGGTGATCCAAGAAAGAATGTGAATCCCTTTTTTCCCATTGTGTAAATCTAGTGACGAACTAGTTAGGTTTGAGCTCATTCCTAGGCGATGGTGTATTTGGAATTTTGGTGGCTATGTGAAATCATGGGGGCATGTTGGATGGATTTCAAAATGACGATGAGGGTGGAAAAAAGTGGAAAAGTGGAAAATGAAACTAGAAGAACTCGAAGAGTTCAATTATGATAAAGTAAAAAAGATTGCACATGCATATGTTTAGTAGTTGTTCCATTTGTGTTTATGATTAAAGTGATAAATATATATAGTACGTGAACTGCCATGCTCAAGCATTGCCATGCATACATAAAATATTCTGCTTTGCATTCATACCATCAAGACTCATGTGAAAAGAAACCTACTTCGGATAATAAGCTTTGAGAAATTAAAATGAACCTATGGATGAACACCTCTTTTATAATTAAACCCTCAAGTGGCTGGGCAAATTGGTCAATGATGACACTTGTGTTAAGAATCTGAGAGCATTTGAGAATCTTGAATAAATTTCTCACCCCTTTCCCTCTTTTCGTGTCGTCATGACGGGAATATGCGCATCGTCGTGATCTCCATTGAGGCGTGGGCATAGGAATCACGTCATTTCTAGAGTAGAGCCAGAGTGGGACCCAACGGAATATGTACCTAGTCTAGCTTTGTTAGCATTTCTTTTGCCAGTTACAGCTATTTGGTGTAATTGATATCCCTAGGTGTGCTTATATTTATAAGGACATTCGTTGTTATGTTATGATTATGATATACTACTATAATTTATGTTATGATTATTCCATGGTTGTTATTGACATATATCTGTTGTTATGTTTTACGTTTATAATCGGTTCTCTACCACATGCATGGCTCGCATTTTAAATCTTAAATTCAAAAAGAAAAATTTAGTCGTATATTTTATTACTCGTATTTTAAAGGTAAGTCAAGATTGAGAACAAAAGGCATAGCAACTAATGAATAACCCAATGCGACTTTGAAGCGTATGAGGTTAAGAATTAGGGTGTTACAACTCCCCCTTGTAACCTCCATGTTGCAAAATTTCTATAAATACTAAGCCTTGAAGAATGTAACACCCTAGCTTTCACCTAATACGCTCGAGTCGCATTCGGCTAGTTATTAGCGGTTACGTCTTCGTTTTAGAACTGACCTGACTTTCTTTAAAATACGAGTACTAAAATACAACTAAATTTTTCTTTTTGAACTTAAGACTTAAATGCAAAGCCCCGCATGCGCATAGGTGGGACGACTTCTAAACAAGAAACATAACAACCAGGTACAATATCACCATAACAATCATAAATAAACCATAGAATAAACACAACATAACTTGTAGTATTATATTATAATCATAACAAAACAATGATGCCCATTATAAGGACACCTCAAGATACTAAATAAACATCAAGCAAGGTTAACTAACGCTAAACATAATTATAAACAGTGCTAGACTAGTCTTCAAGCTTCCATTGCGCCCTTGATCTTGAGATGTGTGTGTGCAACTCCTACGCTCACGCTTCAAGGAAATCACGAACATCTGCATCAATCTATTGGAGATAGACACAGGAAGGAAGACAAAGGGGTGAAGAATATCACAAGATTTCAGAGGGCTTCTTAACTTTACACACAAGTGTCATCGCGTCAGCTTTAGACTTCGGGTTTCATTATGAAAGAGGTATACATGCATAGGTTCAATTTTAATTTCTCAAATCCTATTATCCGAAGTGGGATTCATTTTAGCATGAGTCTTCATGGTATGAATGCAGGAGATATTTTATGTATGCAATGGTAGGACTTGACCATGCAGTACATGTAGATAACACATATCACGTAATCAAAGCATCAATGAAACATATGCATGTGCGTCTTTTCCTTTTCATACTTGAACTCCTGAGTTCCTTTCATAACTTTTTCCACCCTCATCATGGTCACCAAAATCCACCCAACATGCCGCCGCGATGACTTTAACATGTCACCAAACTCCTAATCACCCATTGCCTAGGAATGAGCTCATCCCAACTAGCCCTTGATTTCATATTGAGGTAAAAAGAGGGGAAACATATCTCTTTCCTTGGATCACCCATACAACCCTTAACTTGGGAAGTCATAATGGATCATTTTCCTCTTTATCATATCTTGTATGATGCAACATGAGCATGCAACCATAGAATCTCATGCATATCATATATTCTCATGCATTGTAAACATAGCATACCACATCATCATAGCAACATGCACACAAATACACATATAGCCTTAAGTTCATGATATTAAATATCACATATCATTATTACAATACCACTCGGCCTCATGCTCACAGCACACCTCCCTCTCTATATCTCTCTCCTAGTGTCTTGGCTCCTTAGGTCTTAACTTGTGTTCCAATTACCCATCCTTCATTATGTATTTTTATAACACCTAAGGGATAATTACCTATAATTTTCTTAATGTTTATGAATTATATAACCAAACAGCTCATGTCTCTTTGGCAGAATTTTACCTCATGACTATGGGGTCCTAGAATCTTCGTTTTTGACTCTTTCTCAGTTTCCGTTTCCTAAGGCTCTATAATTAACCCTAAACCAATTATGAGGGATTCCTACACATATCCACCAATTATGAACCATTTTCCTTAAGTTCAATTATGCTGGAACAGATTACAAGTTTGTGCATTCTAAGTGTTCTAGAATTCGCATTTTAAGCTCTTTTTAGTTACTTATTCTTTTCTAACTTCCCTAAATTGGTCCTTGCTTCACTCAAACATAATTTTACACATTTTAACACCATAAAAGAATTATACAGTGGCCAAACATCAAGGGCAGAAAAATTCTAAAACATAAGTTTCATAGAATCACATAATCACTTGATTTAAATGCATATAAGTTGCTAGTTTCTCTTGGAATCATTTTAGGAACTCAAAACTCTTTTAGAAACCAATTGATCTCATTGAAATCATATAATTATGTGCTAGATCAGTAGCTAAATTATTTGGCTCAAGGAATGGAGTTAAAACATAAAACTTTGTTCATAAAGTTCCTTGAGTACATCTAAGTTAGAAAAATTCCAAGACTTAGTCTATGTGCACTTGTGATTAGATGAACTCATCCAAGTCCATCATCATCATCACAAGGCCGAAACGGCATCCTTGGAATGCCTCCATTTCTAAGACTTTATGCAAGATACTTGCAAGTCTTTGAGCTCTAGGAGGTTTAAGTGATGGAATAAACTTAAACATGATGTGCACTCATTTTATTCTTCATTAGAAAGTAAAGTGAAAGAGAGCATAAAATAAATATTAATGCAACCTCATTATTATCTTTAAAGATTAAGTGATGACTTGAAATATAAACATGAAATGCAAGCTTGGAATTTAATATGATAATGCAAGTCCATTTAATTATTCTTGAGAGGTCGTGATAGCATCAAATTAAACATGCTATGCAAGGCATAAACATAAACATGAATGCGTTCATTTTTATCTTAACTAGAGCTTTAACAAGACTTTAAAGGAACATCAACCTCAACCCAAATATGTACCTTAACAAACATAAAGTGAGCTTTAGAGTTCTTAGCACCAAGACTTCAAAGAAGCCTTTGGTTTGAACTTCATCATCAAGCTCAAGAAAATGGACACAAAGCTCAACACTTTGTCTAAACATAATACAAAATAACTAAGTCATATTCTTTATTTTATTGGTCATGGGCTTCAATCTAGAGTAAAACTCTTAACAGAAGGCCGACCAACTTTAAGGTTGACAAGGGTAAGCTTAGAGCTCTTTGAAATCATAGGATTAATTTTTCTTTAACAAAACTTTTGTGATCTACTCAACATTTTTAGTAAACTTTGTTCAAACAAAGGAAAAGGAAACCAGAATCTATAAAAAAAAGGAAAAGGAGAAGGAAATCGAAATCATTCAAGGGAAAAGAAAAAAAGGAACCTAAAATGAAATCAAGGAAAAGAAAGAAACACAACATGTATGGTCCAAGACCAAGTTGTTTCAAGCTTTAGAGGTTTCT
The DNA here is from genome assembly GCA_030441495.1 of Dalbergia oliveri. Taxonomy (NCBI): domain Eukaryota; kingdom Viridiplantae; phylum Streptophyta; class Magnoliopsida; order Fabales; family Fabaceae; genus Dalbergia; species Dalbergia oliveri. The sequence goes on from JAMLFY010000601.1 coordinate 19,399, forward strand.
CACATGACAACAAGAAGTCATTATCTTGAAACCTCATCATCAAGCTAAAAGTTTTCCTCAAAAAAGGCCTCATGGCTGAAATGAAAAAAAGAGAAGAGGAAAAGAATTTTAACCAAGAGAAAGCTAGAATTTTTCTCTTGAAGAAAACAAGTAAAACTTGAAAACAAAACCCCTACATAATGAAGTCTTTGAAAAAGGATGAAAGAAAGCTTGAGTTCTTGATGAAATGGAGAAGGAAAATCCTCTTGAAGTTTTGAAGGAAGAAATTCATGAAGTTGTCAAATTTGAAAATGAGAGAAATGGAGGATGCTTGAACTTGGCAAATGATCCAAAGAGCAACCAAGTTTTCCAATGCTTGTTATTTATAGAAAATTTGCAATGTAGGCTGATTTGGGAGGTGTAATACCCCGATTTTCCTGGATTTTGAGTGCAAATGACAAAATGCCCCCAGGCCATTTTTACCCAGAATTCAGCAAATCGACCCCGCCATCCTTTAATGGTCAACTCAATGTTTAAAGGGACCGTAAATGCAATGTTTGATATCGAGGTGAAATCTCGTTTCAAACTTTCGGCTCAAATGACCATAATGGCCTTGCTTCCCATCGCTAAGGGCGCCGTTGAGCCCTTGAAACTTTTCCAGGAAGTACAGATGTTTTTGAGTGAGTAGTGATGTTTAGCTTTGGGCTTGGAGGCTTTAGGTTTTAGTGCAAATTACGTTTTACCCTAGAGAACAGTGTACAGTGCGCTAATGAGTAATTAGCCTAAGCAATATTAGGCTCTAATCGAAGATTAATTTATTTCGATAATTAATCTAGAGTCAAAATGATTTATTAAGGATGATTATAAACTAAAATTGCTTAGTCAAATTCTAATTTCATTCTTTAATCAAGACTACTAATCAAAAAGAATAATAGTGTTTCTCTCTCCAATTTCCTTAAATTAAGGAAACTTGTCTACAACCTTTTTGACCAAAGAAAATGATTTTAAAATTGTTAATCATTAGAACACTCCCTAAACCAAGCCTTGATGACCCTAATTAACCTTTATTACACCTAAACACTTTCTCACAAACTCCTAACCCAAACCTTAATCAAATGAAACACCTAAACACATCATTAAACCACAATTACATGGATGATTTTTTCCTCCCTCTTGCTGTTCAAGATTTGCCAATTCCTTCCCCCAAAATCCATCAAATATTGATTTCAAATTTCATCCAAAAAGGCTATGCCAAAGCTAAGGACTAAACCAGCTTCCAAGACAAGCTTTAGAAGATATTTTCTTTCCCTCCCAAGCCAAAATTTCAACCAGCCTTTCCCTAAACTAGCCACAACATTTCATTCTTTATAAATACCACATCCTTGAAGCTTTACACCTTTTATGATCATTTGCTAAGTTGAGTTTCTTGCACTTTCTCTCATTCTCTCATTTTCCCTTCCTCTAAGTTCTTTTCTTCCTTCCTCAAAGAACCACCACCACCACCTTGAGCCACCACAAACCACCTCAAACCACCACTCTCATACCTTAAAACACCTCCTAAACACCAAACCTCACCATTTCCAAGCTTGCATCCTCAAGGAAAAATCATCTTCCTTGAGAACCTTTGGAGGCCGAATCCTTGTTGCTCACCAAGAGAAGATTTTGTCTTCTCATTTCCTTGCAAACTCAAGCTTTCTTTCAAAGCTTTCAAGATTTCACTTGGTAGGGGTTTTCTTTAAGTTTTCTTTACTTTCTTTGAGAAAAGTTTCTAGTTTTCTCTTGGTTCCAAACTCTTTTTTCTTCCTCCTTGCATTTTCGGCCAAGAGGCCATTTTATGAACACAACTTTAGCTTGATGATGAGGTCTCATGAAAATAGTGTGGTGTTTGTCATGGGATAAACCTCTAAAGTTTGGATCTTGGTCTTGGACCATATATATATACTCGGTTTTCCTTTTCTTTACAAGTTCAAAGTTTTGGCTTTCATTTCTCTAAGGTTTTGGTTTTCCTTTTTTTTTTTTTATCTTGTTCAAGCTCTAGTTTTCATTTCTTTTCCTTCTTGGTTTTTGCCCCTTTGTTTTGATTTTGGGAAAAAGGTTTGCTAAAATTATTAGAATGGTCCTTTGAATGTTTGTTGTGGTTTTTGCCACTAGGATCATTTTCTTGAGCTTGATGATGAGGTTCACAAACCTTAAGACTTCTTTGAAGTCTAGGTGCTAAGAACTCTAAAGCTTGCTTTATGATACACAATGGGTTAAGGTTTTTATGTTCCTTTAAGTCTTGTAAGAGCTCTAGTTAAGATTAAAAGGAGTTGCATTCATGTTTACTTTTATGCTTTGCATAGCATGTTTATTTTCAAGCCATCACTAAGCAACTTAAAGATTAAAACAAGAATGTGCATCATCACTTAATAAATCTCAAAGCCTACCTATTTCAACCTTAAAGTTGATTGTTGATTTGGGGAAACACCCCAAGAGGCCTAGAGCACTAAAATAAAGAATTGAACCTTGCATTTCATGTTTACTTTCTTTCTCTATCATGTTTATATTTTACGCCATCACTTAAACTCTTAAAGATAATAAATGAGTGCACCTCATATTTATTTTATGCTCTCACTTTATTTTCTAAAAGAAGAGTATAATGAGTTGCATAGCATGTTTAAATTTATGTCACCACCTAAATGGTCTAGAGCTCAAAGACTTGCCCAAGTATCCAATGTAAAGTTTTAAGAAAATGTTGGTTTTTCAATGAAGCCATTTCGGCCTTGTGGTGATGATGATGGGCTTGGTGTGAGTTCATCTAATCACAAGTGCCCATAGCCATGTTTTGGAATTTTTCTAAGCTTAGGAGTACCCAAGGAACATTATGAATGAGATTATATGTTTTAAATCTATTTTATGAGCAAATTAATTTAGCTACTGCCCTCATGTATAATTACATGATTTTAATGAGATAAATTGAGTTCTAAAAGAGATTTGAGTTCTTAAAAACCATTCCAAGAGAAAACTAGTAACTTATGTGCTTTCAAGTCATGATTTTATGTGATTTTATGATTGTTTCATTTCGGTTCGTACCTCCCTATTGGCTACTGTACAAACTGTTTTAAGGTGATAAAATGTGTACACTTATGCTTGAGTGAAGCAAGGAACGTTTTAGAGAAGTTAGGAAAAAATAAGTAACTAGAAAGGACTTAAAATGAGAATTCTAGAACACTTAGAATTGGAAAAATGCAATTCTGTTCCAGCATAATTAATTCAAGTGTAAATGGTTCATAATCAGTAGGATATGCATAAAAATCTTTCATAAATGATTAGGTATTAATTATAAGCTTAAGGTGATGATAAGGACTTAAAATAGGAATTCTAGCACACTTAGACATGGCAAAATGTGATTCTGTCCAGCAAAGATAAATTGAGGAAAAGTGAATTATAACTTAGTAAACATTCCTAGGAATCCCTCATAATTGGTTTAGGGATTGATTATGAAGCCTTAGGTGAAGACGGACCTTAAAAAGGGTCACGAACGAAGATTCTAGAACCGTAAGTATATGATATTTTTCCTGCCCAAACTACATAATGCTGTTTGGAATTTTAAGTGTGCCTAAATCTTAGTAAGAATTATAAGTAATGATCCCTTAAATAGAATAAAGATGTACTATGAGCATTAGAATGATTGGAACTTAAGTTTAAGACCCTAAGGGCCAAAGCATAAGACAATATGAGATAGGAAGTGTGATGTGAGAATGAGACCAAGTGAGTATGCTTGTGATATGAATAAATGTGTTAATATTATGAGTATGAGAATATATGGATTTATGATATGCTGTTGTGATGTTTTCTGTATGTTATGAGCATAATGCATGAGACTATATGATACAAATGAATTAGAGAAAGTATGTTGTTATGATTGAAAATTTTTCTTGATGAGGATCTTGTGAGATAACATGCATTATGTGAGAGGCATGTGCAAAGACAAATTGAGGAAATTTGCCTGAACGTTACATGGCCTTGAATTTCCATCAAATTTGAGGGACAAAAAGAAAGTTTTTGAGGAATATGAAGTTTAAAGTTATATGCCGAGACGCATTTCTCCTACGTGAGGAGAAAGTAAACCCATGGGGATGGACGTCGAGCCATACCGAGTGACAAGTCGTTGGTCTTAACGAGTCGATGCGTTTCGAAGAATGAAAGTATATGATGTTTAAGGTGACACACCGAGACGTACTTCTCCTGCTCAGTGAGGAGAAGGTAAAACCGTGAGGGCATAGACATTAGCCTGCCAAAGCGGACAAAGTCGTTGGCTCAAACCAGTCGATGCGTTTCGAAGAAGGAAAAAGTCCCATGATGGGTGATCCTTAGGCCCCTACCCGTACTCTGGGAGTCGGGATTATGATGATTATGATGAATATGTTTATGATTCGCTTATCAAGAGGATAAGTAAGAACTAGTGACGACTAGTTAAGGTATGAGCTCATAGCCTAGTTTAAGGGGTGTAGTTACTATTATGATTGGTGTCACAAGTATGAGAAAAGGAAAGATGTTTAAGAAAAGTAATATGCCACTTATATGTTATTGATAATTGTTTGATTTACCTAAAGTACTGCCATGCATCCATGAAATATTATGTTGCATACATGCATTAAGAATCCTTATAAAAGACATGGACCTTGGATAAATACCTTTGTGAAAACCTCATAATGAACTTATGCATGTTTAACCTTTTCATAATAAACCCAAGGTTCCTGGGACGTAAACGATGACACTAGGATAGAGGATTTCTCTACTGAGATTCTTTAGCAAGATCTCACCCTCTCTCTGCTCCTTTCCGTTACGTCTTCAGACATCGATGGCGTCGTTCGTGATTTTTGTTAGATGCACCCGTGTGGGAGCTGCACTACGATCCCGATCATCAGTCCTACCACTTTGAGAGTCGCTTGTGCCATTTCATTTTTGCATACATGGGACGCCCGTTTCCTTTCCACCGTCTCCAGCTTCATTTCACTCCGACCTCCCCTTTTGGCGACGACATGATTTTTGAGAGGACGCGACCCGAGACGAGAGAACGTCGTGCCCTTCCGCATCTTCAGAGCGGTGCAAGGTTACCCCCGAGATGTGCCTCGCCTCAGACATTCAATACCGACCCACACAGAGGATCCTCCTTCTCATCCTTTCTCGGAGGTTCCGCCCCCACCTGACCCATGGACATCGGGATGGTAGTAAGGAGACGTGACGGCCGGAGGTTAGCACGACGTCCGGAGATGCGCCCTCACCGTGGCGGCATGCTCGCCCATCCTTCCGCCTCCAGGCATCGAGGAGCTTGCCCAGCTCATTGCATACGTGCCACGGAGGGATGGGTGAGCGTCCTCCATAGCTCGAGGGAGGGGGAGTCTTAGCTTGGGAGTATCTTTTGGGGTTATTACCATGTATTTTTCTTTATGTTTCTTATTGTACTAAGGTCTGCCACTAGTATGGGTAAGACTTTATGTTTCGGTTATATTTCTGGAGTATTGTACTAACTATGTTAATGAATATGATGAGGCATGTTTTCATGATGGATGTGTTCCTTTATGTTTATGTTGTATGTTTTATGTATTCTTCCGCTTCACGTCGTTTATATGTCACGTGCAAGGCTCGCACTTTGTTTTCCATGTCTCCTTTCAAAAAAAAAAATTGTACCTGATTTTCCTGCTAAGTTAATTTCTAAAAGAGGTTTTAAAGGAAGTAATGACTAATAATTAATCTGTACGTCCTAGGCGTATTGGGTTAAATATTAGGGTGTTACAGGGGAATCGTTGCCCTTTTTTGGAGGAGGAAGAAAGAAATAAAATATCTCTTACAAAGGTATGGTTTAGCATGGTTGAAGGCATGGTGAGGTATTGGCAAGGCATGGCTTGAAATATGGCCTTTGAGTGAAATAACTCACCATGTGCTACACATGGGAGGGATATTTTGCCAACATTTCCAACCTGAGGAGGAGGAAGATTTGCTCATGTAATTGTGGTTTAATGATGTGTTTAGGTGTTTCTTTGATTAAGGTTTTGATTAGAAGTTTGTAAGAAAGTGTTTAGGTGAGAAAATGGTTAATTAAGGTGGTTTAAGACTTGATTAGGGAGTGGTCATAGTAGATTAACAAATTAAATTCATTTTCTTAGTCAAATAAGGTATGGCATAATTCCTTAATTTAAGGAATTGAGAAAATACTATTCAAGATTCCAAGACTAGGAATCTTGAATCAAGGAATGTAATTAAAGTTTAACCAAGCAATCTTAGGTTCTAATTATCCTTAATAAATTATTTTGACTCTAGATTAATTATGAAAATAAATTAATCTTCGATAGAGCCTAATATTGCTTAGGTTTGCTTAATTACGTCATTAGGCTCACTTGTACACTTGCTTCTAGGGGCAAAATGGTAATTTTGCACTAACTGCTCGGGATTTTAAGCTTTAACTAAAAATCAAAAACCACTTATAAGCATCATTTAAAATCTTTTGGTAAAGTTTGGGGATTGTAAACGATGACACACAAACAGCTTCAAGGGGCGTTTTGGTAATTTCGTGCTGCCCGAACTGAAAATGAGATTCTTCTGCTTATTACCACACATAACACATATAATCACCTATCAACATCAAAACATCCCTTTGAGGATGGCCGAACCGCGACTCCCACTTCCAAGTAAAATGACCTCAGGGGCATTTTGGTCATTTGCACACGGGGAAATTCGAAGGCGTTACAAAGAACTTTGTTACACTTTAAATCATTTGCCAAGTTTAGTTCTCTTGCCTTTTCTTGCATTTCCTCTCAAAGTTCTCTTCATCTTGCTCTCCTTCCTTCCTCAAAGAAACTTTCCACCACCACAATCACCACAAACAACCATAATAAAACACCACTCCTTCACCTCAAACCACCTTTTAAACACTTAACCCTTCCATTTCCAAGCTTGCTTACTCAAGGAAAAATCATCTTCCTTGAGCTTCTCCTTGGCCGAACACACATCCACATTCAAAAAAGATTTTTGTCTTCTCATTTCTTTGAAGACTCAAGCTTTCCTTCATTTCTTTCAAGACTTCCTTAGGTAACTGGTTTTGTTTCAAAGTTTTTACTTGTTTTCTTTAAAAAAGATTCTAGTTTTTCTCTTGGTTTTCAAGCCTTTCCTCCTATTCTTTTTTTCTTTTTCAGCCATGAGGCCTTTTCATGAGAAAAACTTTAGCTTGATGGTGAGGTTTCAAGATAATGGTCTTGTTGTGCCATGTGAGAAACCTCTAAATCTTAAAAACTTGGTCTTGGACCATACATGCTTTTGGTTTCTTTCCTTTTTCTTTGCTTAAGTTTTCAGTTTTCTTCCTTTTCCCTTTAATGGTTTTGGTTTCCTCTTCCTTTATTTGAACAAAATTTGTTAAAAATGTTGAGTAGATCACTAAAAGTTTTGTTAAGAAAATTAATCATATGTTTTCAAAGAGCTCTAAGCTTACCCTTGCCAACCTTAAGTTGGGAAGCCGTTCTTAAGAGTTTTACTCCAGATTGAAGCCCATGAGCAAAAAATAAAGAATATGACTTAGTTCTTTGTATGTTTGTTTAGACAAGTGTTGAGTTTTGTGTCTATTTAAGCTTGATGATGAAGTTAAAAACCAAAGGCTTCTTTGAAGACTTAGTGCTAAGAACTCTAGAGCTTACTTTATGTTGTTAAGATACATATTGGGTTAAGGTTATAATATTCCTCTAAAGTCTTGTAAGAGCTCTAGTTAAGATAAAATGAGTTGCATTCAAGTTTATGTTTATGCCTTGCATAGCATGTTTATTTTGATGCCATCACTAAAGTCTCTAAGAGAATAACTAAATGAACTTGCATTATCATGTTTAAATTTCCAAGCTTGCATTTCATGTTTATATTTCAAGTCATCACTTAATCTTTAAAGATAATAATAGGTTGCATTTCATATTTATTTTATGCTCCCACTTTATTTTCTAATGAAGAAAAGGAAGTGCATTGCATATTTAAGTTTATGCCATCACTTAAATATCCTAGAGCTCAAAGACTTGGCTAATTATCTTACATAAAGTTTTCAAAATGGACGCATTTCAAGAATGTCATTTTGGCCTTGTGATGATGATGGTGGAATTCAGATGAATTCATCTAATCATAAGTGTCCATAGTCTAAGTCTTGGAATTTTCTAAGCTTAGGTGTATTTAAAGAACCTTATGAACAAAGTTTTATGTTTTAAATCTATTCCTTGAGCTAAATAATTTAGGTATTGACCTTACCTATTTTTGTATGATTTTAATGAGAGGAATTGGTTTCTAAAAGAGTTTTGAGTTCCTGAAAATGATTCCAAGAGAAACTAGCAACTCATATGCATTTAAAACATGAGATTATATGATTATATGATGCTTGTGTTTTCGCTTTCCTTGTGCAATTGGCCACGTGTAAATTCTGTTTTATGGTGTTAAAATATGTAAAATTATGTTTGAGTGAAGTAAGGAACGATTTAGGAAAGTTAGAAAAGAACAAGTAACTAGAAAGGACTTAAAATGTGAATTCTAGAACACTTAGATGCATAGATTGTAAATTCTGTTCCAGCATAATTGGACTTATGAAAAATGGTTTATAATTAGTGGATATATGTAGGAATCCCTCAAAATTGGTTTAGGAGTTGATTATGGAGCCTTAGGCGAAGACGGAACTTAGAAAGGGTCAAAGATGGAGATCTCATACCCCATAATCATATGACAAAATTCTGCCCAAAGTGATGAAGTGCTGTTGGTTATGTTAGTAAGCATAAACATTAGAGGAAATTATAGGTAATGATCCCTTAGGGGTAACAAAGATCCATAATGAAAGTTAGAATCATTAGAACATAAGTTTAAGAACCGTAAAGGGCAAAGCATAAAACACCATGAGATAGAAGGTGTGATATGAAAGTAAGATTGAGTGGGTATACCGTGATGATGTGAATATGTTGATATCATGAACATGAGACTATATGTGTATTTGTGACATGTTGTTGTGATGATGTGGTATGCTATGCTTAAGATGCATGAGAATGTGAAATATGAATGAGTTAGGAAGGGTATGCTCCTGTAATGAAAAGATTAATTTGATTGAGAAATTTCATGAGAACAACATGTGTGATTTGACATATGTGGCATGACTCAAATTTGAGGAAATTGGAGTAATGTCGTTATGCCTGCCGAATTTCCGTCAAATTTGAAGGACTTGAGAAAGTTTTGAAAAGAAATATTTTTATATGTGACATGTCGAGACGTATTTCTCCTGCTACGGCGAAGGAGAAAGGAAACC